>JARFXV010000090.1:942500-1015000 GCA_031761425.1 Cosmopolites sordidus | reverse complement strand
AACCCGAAAAGGAAAATCTTTAGCATATAACTGAGATGCAGCATTGGCATTTTGAAGACACTCTCCATAAATTAAAAGTATGTCAGCTAATTCATTATTCTCAAACATGTAGGACATTTTATCTTTCCAAAAATCACAGTAGTTATTCTATAGGAATTCTGGCGCAAAATCCGTACCTAACTTCAATTTTGATCTATAAAAACGTGTGATCTTTCTTGATTAGGTTTCCCACCGATAGATGGCAGTGTATGAAGTTAGCGGTAAGTTAGTGGTTAGGTTTTCCACTGATAGATGGCAGCATATAAAGTTAGCTGTAAGTTACTGGTTTGGTTTCCCACCAAGTTACTCTAGAGAATTTAAATAGAAGATGTTGCTTCTCCTCTAAAGGAGAAAGCAATAGTGTTGACAAATCGAATGTTACGCCACCAGTGTCATCTCATTACTTTATTTACACACCGCGTATTGCAACCTTTCAACATTTGAATTATTTTATTCAATATATTTTGTTATAATTGGTATCATGTAATTTAAAAACATACAAAAATCTATTGTTTATGCTAATCTTATTATAAAATATTAACAGTTTGTTACCCGTTTGGGCTTAATAATGGGTTTTGGGTTGATTAATACTCAGAGAACATAACATCTCAAGCGACAAAAGAAAATATTACTCGGTAGTTAGATATTTATTCTCATCATGTAAGACAATATCATAAAAGCCAAAAGAACATGAGAGGGATTCGATTACAATATTAAATTAACTCGGTTGGTAATATACGGGCAATTTAGTAATGACGTTTTGTGGACAATAAACAGTAATGAACTTAATGTAATATGAATAGTAGGATGATAACTTATCTTTGGTCAGTCAATCCACCAAACTGCCCGATGAGTGTCGCATAGGCCACGTGAGGCGGAACGTTGGTCTGTCTATCCCTTAAGGTTTCAAATATTCCATGGGTCTGCTCCTGTAGATCCTGAGGACTTCGAGGACACCCAAAAACTTGCGTGGAAAAAGGACAAGATTCACCCAGATCAACCACGCGGACAGGAAAAATATGATAAGATAGAAACAATCCCCTCGATAGACTTCGGGGGCAGCGAAGGTTGGCTTTCTAGCAAAGCTGATAAATAAACTCGGCACTATTTCCAAAATATCCCAAACTCCAAAACTCGATTCAGCGAAAATTTTGCTGGGTCGAAGCCTATTGCTGCACAGTCGACTGCTCTCGAAGGTGGTCGAAAAAGGAATCCGAAGGGAGGAGACCAAAAATGGCTACTTTGAAAAAAAGAAGCCCGCGAAGTAATTCAGTAGCTTTCCGTTAGAGTACTGCCAATCAACCAAGGTACCAGTATTGGACTGAGGTGAACGAAAAGTAACGAATTAAAATTGATGCGTTAATTCCAGGACTAAAACAGATATAAACTGTTAAAGCCTATTCAAATATGCGCAAAAGATTGATCAAGAAAACACGTAATTTTCTATAAACTCAACTCTCACAAATTCTCGATACTTCGGAACAAAATACGGTCCTGTATCCCGACTCAACACGCAGTACCAGATACACAGTATGATCACGGACATGCGTCCTTATGAACAGTTCAGCGATGCGTTAATTACCGAACGACTCAACGCAAAATGTAGTCCATTTTTATTTCAGTACCTTCGCCGAAATGCGATATGGAAGGTCTGAATAACTTAAATTTTAGTATAATATAATATAATATAACTAAATTTGGTAAATAAATATAACCGTAACGAGCTATTTATTTTGAAATTTCTCTTTATCTGGTTTGGTTGCCAGTGTGACTATGAGTTTATCCTTGTTCGATTTTATATTCTTTTCAGAAAACCTTCGCTGCTTTTCAGGAGATCACGTTCAACAATAACAACACTCTAAGATACCCATAAATATCAAAATACTGCCAAATCGCTTTATAAAAACACCTCTGGTCTGAACGGATATCGAACTAGTTACCTTTCAAACCGATGTATAATATAATGTATAGTATTGTATAACACGCTGATTTATTCTAATTTTAATCTATATTTCGGTAAAAATTACTGAGTTATATTATATAAATTTCTGGCAATTATAAGACGAAATAGAACAAGTTATCTCAACTATCGAAATAACACCTCCAAACTGATGAAACTTCAAAATAAATAATAAATCCCAGTGGAAGTATTCAATTTACAGATAGATGCAACTTGAATTATATATTTATTTAGCTTCTGCTTTAAGGAATTTTTATTCAAACGACAACATGAATTTATATAGGATGTTAAACTAGAGACAAATTAAAGTACGTCAGCAAAATTTCATATTCTGTTTCAATGAAAGTTAAATCTGAGTCTTTGAGTCTATAGAGGTAGTTTTAAAATAAACCGAGCTTATGCTATAAAAGCTGTACTATTTAGTATATCTATTTATAAAGGGGGCATTTTAATAGATTTAGATTTGTATTAACGAGGTATTAGCATTGAAAAATATTAGAATCGCCCTCTCCTTTCCTCCCTTTCACCTATCATGAGTATTCTTTAACTCATATTTTGCCAGAGATCCTCGCTATGTGCCCCAGCCATCTAGCCTTCTGCGCTCTCACCATCTGAACAATGTTTATTTTTTGTAAAGTTCTTCTATTTCTCTATTGGATCTTCTTCTAAATTTGTTCTGAACTTTAATTTATTTAAAAATCCTTCTTAATATTTTACGTTCCCAGACTTCCAGCTTACTTTCTTCCTTCTTCGTCATTGCCCATATCTCGCACGCATAGGTAACCGTGGGCCTTAGTACTGTTTGGTTCACTCTTACTTTTGCTGCTCTTATTATATTCTTTGCTCTTAAAATCCTTGAAAACATTCCTGCTGCTTTGCATCCTTTCGCTAGTCATTGTTAGCGTTATTTCTAGATATTCTTTCTCTATGGTATATTTCTTATTTTCAGCACAATTAATTATTAAATTATATTAAAGAAGAGTCATCTGGTACTATCTTTCATTATCATATATTTGATCTTGTTTGCATTAATTGTTTACTATTTCTTCTATTTTACTATTTTCCTTTACTATTTCTTCCTTGAACCTCGCAATCAATAGAATGTCGTCGGCATAGGCTAAACATTGGTATCTGGTATTATATATTAACTCCTTGGCATTGATGCCACTCTCCCTCAGCATCACTTCCTGCACTAAATTAAATAGAACTGTGGACAATGGATCGCCTTGTCGCAGTCCTTTCTTTACATTGAACTCCTCAGACATTGCACAATTCTCTATAACAATATTTCGTGTTCTTCTGGCAGTCATATCCACCAACTTCCTCAACTTTTCCGGGACTCCCAATTGTATCATTATTTGGAATAAGTTTTTCCTGCTAATGGAGTCATATACTTACCGATAACCTATGAACAGCAGATGTAAGGACAAGTTTTATTCATAAGTATTTTGTTGGATCTGTTTCATGCTGAATATCTGGTCGATTGTAAATATTCCTACCCTGAACCCTCCTTGGCATTTCCTTACTTGTTCTTGGTATTTCTGGTATTCTTGGTATTCCTTGGTTGTTATGGTCTAGTCGATCTTTAATCATATTTGCCATCACTTTGTAAGTCACGTATTTCAATGCAATTTCTCGATAGTTATTACCCTGCTCCTTAGCTCATTTTTTGTGAAGGGGTATTATCAGAGCTTTATTCCATTTCTCTGGCATATTTTCCTCTTCCCAAATTATCTTCATTAACTCCCATATTCTTGCCATCAATGTATGACCAGCGTGTTTCAAGATGTTTGGTCTTATACTGTTTTCTCCAACACTCCTGTTATTTTTTAACTGCTTTATACAAACTTCTACTTTTTCTTTTGTGGATGTATTTTTAATTTTGTTATTAGCTACAATTTTATCTTCTATTTCATGTTGTCCCTAGCTCCCTTCCTCGCCAATCTTATTTAGTGTATCTGAGAAATAGTGAGCAAATCTTTTTAGTCTTTCTTCTGCATCTCCTTCCAGAATCCTTTCAAATAATAGGGTTCCCTGGCTCTACTTTCTTTAGTTTTTTTTAACTTCCTGGTAGAAATTTCTTAGCACTTTATCAGCATATGCTTCTTCTATGTCTTTTAATTCACGTTCCAAAAGTTCTTTCTTTTTCCTGCTACATAGGGTGTTGGCCTTGGCTTCCCTTCGTATGAGATCATATATTTCTTTGTTGACACATCCTTCACTCCTTCCTTACAATAATCTCAGACGCGCTCTGTTTTTTGCTCCAAAATTTGTTTACATTCTTTGTCAAACCACCTATTTGTTTGATTTTTTGGGTTATCCGAGTATTTTTCCTGCTACCGAAGGAAGTAGCATTGTCTCAATCTGTACCCATTCTTTTTTAACTGTTCCTTATTGGGTTTGTTTCCTAGTTTTCCTTTCATTCCCTGCTCGACACGTCTTGCTGTTGTCTTATCCTTTAGTTTAATTACGTCATATCTATTCCGTCTTATTCCTTTTGTATCTTTTCGTCTAGGTCGTCTATCACTATCAGCTCCCGTGAAACTTCTCACATCAGTAACGTGCTTTGCATGTTTTCTTTCTAGAGGGCATGGTCAATTTAATTCTTTGTCTTTCCATTTGGAGTTATCCATGTTTCCTTATGTATGTTTTTTGATTAAAAGCAGAGCTAAGAATTTTCACGTTGTTCTCGAAAGCAAATTATATTAGCTTTGTTTCATTGTCATTATTAGCAGTTTAAGTATGTCTACTTTTACCCACTGCTACCTCCCAGTATTCTTCTTCTCTCCCTACTTTGGCATTCATTCATACCTATCACATATTTTATATCAAACTTCGGAACACTTTCCATAATTCTATCCAAATATTCGTAGAAATGTATGTTAATGCCCTAGTCCTTTTTTTCGGATAGTGCATTCGCATAAATTATATGCATCTTTCTAAACTGACCTTTGATTCTAATCCTATCATTAATTATTAAACCTACTCACAGTATCCTCTAATTAGTTATATATCCATTAATAATAATATATATATATATATATATATATATATATATATATATATATATATATATATATATATATATATATATATATCATCATCATCATCATCATCAGCCCGCATCGATCCACTGCAGGATGAAGGCCTCTTCAGCATGCTTCCAACCTTCACGGTCCTGGGCTTTCATCTGCCACTCGGGTCCAATATACTTAACGATGTCATCAATCCATCGTGCTTTCGGTCTTCTTCGCGGACGTTTGCGATCAAGCGGTATCCACTCCAGGATTGCCTTGGTCCATCTGTCGTCCCATCGCCTCGCTATATGGCCTGCCCATCTCCATTTCAACTGTTTTACTCTTCCAATGATGTCACAGACTTTTGTTTGTTCCCTGATCCATGCGCAGGACTTTCTGTCTCGTCTTGTAATGCCAAGCATGCATCTTTCCATTCCCCTCTGTGCCACCCGAAGTTTTTGAATTGATTGTGATGTGAGTGTCCAGGTTTCACTTCCGTATGTCATAACGGGTAGAACGCACTGATCGAATACTTTTCTTTTCAGGCAAAGTGGGAGTCTGCTCTTAAACACTATGTTGAGCCTACCAAATGCCCGCCAGCCACATTTAACACACCGTCCCACCTGCCGGGCGGTATTCCCCTCCATGGAAATCCTCTGCCCAAGATATATAAAGCTGTCCACAATCTCTAAATCCCTTCCTAGAACTGAAATTCTTCTGTCCTGAGCGAAGTTATTGAACATAACCTGACTCTTTTTCAGGTTTATTTTCAAGCCAAGTGGTTCGCCAGCCCTTTGCAGTTCTTGTATGCGCCTTTGCAGCTCCACTGGGTCTTGTGAAATGAGAATAATATCATCTGCAAATCTAAGATCGTTTAAGTTTGCACCATTGATCTTTACACCATCCTGTTCCGAATCCAGTTTAGGGAATACTTCTTCAAGGCCAGCCGAGAAAAGAATAGGCGATATTGCGTCACCCTGCCGTACACCTCGTTCTATATTAATTCCCACTTCAAGATCATCAAGGTGAATTGTGGCTCTAGCTCCATCATATATGGATTCTAATAGGTTTACATAGGCTCTCTCTACACCTTGGCTAAGCAGTGCATCCATTATCGCATGCTTTGAGATGGAATCAAATGCTTTTTCGTAGTCGATAAAAGCCAAGCACAGTGGCATGGTGTATTCGTTGTGCCTTTCTCTGACCTGCTGTACAACCTGGATGTGATCCATTGTACTGAATCCACTTCTGAATCCTGCTTGTTCTCTTGGTTGTGCGTCATTCAGTTTTTTTAATATTCTTTTAGAAATTATCTTAGTGAAAACTTTATACATCACTGATAGGAGGCTTATTGGACGGTAGTTCTTTAAATCTTCCTGTGTTCCTTTTTTATGTAAAAGGATCACTTCTGCATTTTTCCATAAGTCAGGTACTTTTTGTTCTTTGAGGTATTTTGAGTATAATTTTGCCAGTGTTTTATGTAACGTCCGACCACCAGCTTTTAGCATTTCGACAGTTACACTATCCTTTCCTGGAGCCTTGCCGTTCTTCATCAATTCTATAGCATTTGTCACTTCCTCCACTAGAATATCTGGCATTATATATGGTTCTTCCGTGGGTATTGCTGTCCCTGACTGGCTCTGATCTTCATATAACTGGGAATAAAACCTTCTGACAATCTCTAACATTTGGGTACGCGTCCTGCACACTGTGCCATCCTCACGCTTTAAAGCTTATATTTGCGTTCTTTTGTTTCTCAGCTTCTGTTTGGCCTTGTTAATTGCTTTGTTTTCTTCCAGGGGTTTTTTGCACTAGCTGCATATTGAATCGGCGCGTGTCCTCTCTGATACGTTTTCTTATAGTTTTGCAGAGCTCAGTGTACTCGACCCTGCCAAAAGGACTACCTGCATTTCTCATTGCTCGCCGTTTCTTCATTAAATCAATGGTCTCACTGGAGATTTTTGTTTGTTTGAGACATTTTTCCTCTGGTGCTATTGAAGCAGCCGTTTGAAGTACATTGTTGGCGATTTCTTCATATTGAACTGATATTTCCACCTCCTCTGGATCTTGTAACGCAGCAAACCGGTTTGACAAAGCAATCTCAAAATCGCTTCCTCTCTCCAGCAGTTTTCCAGAATCCACCTTGCCCTTCTTTGATCTTGCCATTCTTTCGCGCTCTTTTCGACAGTCAATCCTAACTCTTGCTCGTACCATTCGGTGGTCACTTCCAACATTAAAATTGTTAAGGACAGTACAATTGGTAAATATTGTTTTATCGTTGGTCATGATGTAGTCAATTTCGCTTGTGAGCCCAGATGGACTTTTCCATGTCCATTTTCTGCTGATATTTTTCTTATAGAATGAATTCATAATATATAGTTCTTGTCCTTCAGCAAAATCAACTAATCTGTCACCTCTATTGTCTCGCTCACCAGTTCCATATGGGCCAGTTGCATTTTCGTCTGTTCTTGTTGTTCCAATTCTGGCATTAAAATCACCCATCAGGATTTTGTACCTACTTTCTCCTTGTATAAAAGCTGGGCCACATCATCATAAAATTCCTCAATTTCCTCATCTTTATGGCTTATAGTTGGTGCATAAGCTTGGACGATTTGAAGCCTAAACCTTTTATTCAGCTGAATGACGCATTGGGCTAATCGGTCGGATGTACTTTCAAATTTTACCACACTGTCCTTCAGCTTTCGATTGATGAGGAATCCAATTCCGCCACATCGGCCATTTTCCGTACCTCGAGTGTAGAGTACGTGTCCAGTTGGTTCCAGTTTGATTAACTCTTCACCCTTCCTTCGTGTTTCACAGAGCCCAATAATATCCCAATGTATGTTGTCAAGTTCGATTAACAGTTCTTGCAATCGGGCCTCTGTTTTCATAGTCCATATATTTAACGTTGCAATATCAAAAGTCCAATGGCAGCCTGATCTAATCCGGTGATTCTTAGCACCCTCTGCCTTGGGGCAGGTCTCCCCGCTGCCATAGGTAGTTGCCCCTTGGCCTCCGGAAATGAGGGCCGTGTTTGAGGTTGTACTGTCATATTTCAACATATTGAAATACCATGTTGAAGGTATGGACCGTAATCTGCCCCGCTGGCCCAATGCGGGTTGGCAGATATATATATATATATATATATATATATATATATATATATATATATATATATATATATATATATATATATATATAAAATGCTAAAAGCTGATGTTCGGACGTTACATAAAACACTGGCAAAATTATATTCAAAATGCCTCAAATGGTCCTTTTACATAAAAAGGTTTGGGTTTTACTCCTTTTGCATAAAAGGGTTTTACATACAAGTTTGGTGCAGCAGGCCATAGAAAGGCACAACGAATACACCACGCCACTGTACTTGATTTTTATCGACTACGAAAAAGCATTTGATTCCATCTCAAAGCATGCAATATGCATGCTTTGATGCACTGCTTATGGATGCTTGCTTAGCCAAGGGGTAGATAAAGCATATGTAAACCTATTAGGATCGATATTTGATGGAGTTACAGCCACAATTCACTTTGATGATCTTGAAGTGGGAATTAATGTAGAACGAGTTGTACGGCAGGGTGACGCTATATCGCTTATTTCTCGGCTGGCCTTGAAGAAGTATTCCGTAAACTGGATTGGCAACAGAGTGGTGTAAAGATCAATGGTGTAAACTTAAACCATCTTAGATTTGCAGATGATATCTTTCTCCTTTCACAAGACCCAGAGGGGCCTCAAAGACGCATACAAGAACTGCAAAGGGCTGGCGAACCATTTGGCTTGAAAATAAACCTAAAAAAGAGTCAGGTTATGTTTAATAACTTCGCTCAGGGCAGAAAAATTTCAGTCTTAGGAAGGGATTTGAAGATTGTGGAAACTTTCGATCAGTGCGTTCTACCCGTTATAACATACGGAAGTGAAGCCTGGATCCTCACATCTAAATCAATTCAAAAACTTCGGGTAGCACAGAGGAGAATGGAGAGATATAAGCTTGGTATTACAAAACGAGACAGAAAGTCCTGCGCATGGATCAGGAAACAAACGAAAGTATGTGACATCATTGGAAGAGTAAAGCGATTGAAATGGAGATGGGCAGGCCATATAGCGAGGCGATGGGATGACAAATAGACCAAGACAATCCTGGAGTGGATACCCCTTGATCGCAAACGTCCGCGAAGAAGACCAAAAACACGATGGATTGAGGACATCGTTAAGTATATTGGATTAGAGTGGCAGAGAAAAGTCCAGGACCGTGAAAGTTGGAAACATGCTGAAGAGGCCTTCATCCTGCAGTGGATCGACACGGGCAGATTATTTTTTGTCTAAAAATGAAGTTTTTTATGCTGATGCTTTAACAATTTTTTAAAATAAAGTGCTACGGTGCTGAAGCTATGACAAAAAAAACGTTTACAAGTGATACAAGGACTTTAATGATTGAAGATAAATCTTGTTTAGGAAAATCTTCCAAGTCAACCAATGAAGAAAACATTCATATGTTTTCGTTCCATCTTTTACAATCAAGGATCTAGTACTGAGTAATCGCCAATTATTAGAGACATTGTAGATAGTACTAAAAAAACGTGTTGCAATATAATTAATTATTTTTAAATTACGATAAGGCACCAATTTTTCATTAAAAATCATACAAATACTGTTACATAAGCACCAGATTTACCAAAAATGGCATCATGTGACCTTTTTCTGTTCTGTCTATTGAACAACTCTTAGTGAACAACAATTTGTGAACTATATATATATATATATATATATATATATATATATATATATATATATATATATATATATATATATATATATATATATATATTAGTTACTTTGTAAACACATAAAGTATTTGTTTACTGCTGATACTGAGAATGACTAGTTTTTTGTATTCCGATACGATATTTCTTTTGACTGCGATGTTCAATTTGACTAGTGGTAATAATTCCTAAATAGTGCTGGTTTCATTTTTGGGTACTTTCTTGCAACTAAAATGCCACACGTTGATGAAAACAATGAACTTGTGGATATAATATTACCTCACGGGGAGTACCAACAAAATGCAGCCACAGCATGTCGTTTGTACACGGAATTCCTTTAAAAAATCATCCGACTCCGCGGATGTTTGTAAACTTAGTTACAAGATTTCGTGACATAGGGTACTTAATACTACAACGAGAAGGTCATGCTTGAAGACCTCCTCCACTCGAAATGTTAAAAATTAAGAAAATAATTTTAGAAATTGTCGAAAACGAGCCAACAACGAGCACTAGGTCTATAGTGGGTCAAGTTGAAGTTGGTCATAGTAAAGTGTGGAACAATATGCGACAAGGACACTTTTATTCCTATTATTATCAACGGGTACAAGCGTTACAACCCGAAGATTATCCTAGAGGAGTTGAATTTTGCCACTGGCTTTTACATCAGTATAACAGAAATGGAAATTTTACCAAATTTATTTTGGCTACCGACGAAGTAACATTTAAAAGGAGTAAATAATTTCCACAACAATCATATTAGGACAGGACAGTAGAAAATCCGAACGCTGTGAAGAAAACCCATTTTCAACACATATTTTCAATAAATGCTTGGGCTGGCGTAAATGGAATGCTTATTGGGTCTTTCTTTCTTCCAAACTGACAGGTGACAATTATTTAGACTTTCTTCAAAATAATATGGCACAATTATCAAGATGTTCCTTTAAATGTTAGAATATATGGTTTCTACAGGATAGAGCTCCTTCACATTTTAGACGAGAATTTCACTTTCAACCTTTAAATAATGAATTTTCTACCACATGGATAGGGCGCTATGGACCCATTTCTTGGCCTACACGCTCTCCAGATTTAACGCCCTGTAATTTTTTTCAGTGGGGCTATTTATCAAGGTGGAGAAGTAAATACTGCGGAAGAATTACAACAGCGCATCGAAAACGCTTGTGATGTTATTCGTGGACACCTGAATTTAATTTATGATGCGTGTAACGACTCATGGGTACACCGAGCAATATTTTTTGAAAAAATAGTAATAATTTTGAACAATTTTTGTAATATGTAAATTTTTGTCTTTATTATTTTGCAAATTTTATATAAATGACTTTTACTAAATTGACTTTTCTTTGCGAGTTCCACAATACAGTGGTCGAGAATATCAAAAAGTCGGGTCTGTTTTCAAATTTTGTAACTCTTAATAACTTCTTTATTTTGCAACATTTACATAAATTATTATTGGTAAAATTACTTTTTTACGAGTTCCACAACCCGTTAAAACAAATAGCTCAACTTTGGGAACACTCTGTATTTGCGTATAGACCCGATGTGTATAGACCCGGTCGGATGATGCAAAGCATTCCGACTCATTTTTGAGTGTTCCTTCTGATCTTTCACACTTCTCTCATCCTTTCTCCGTGGATTCTCTTTCTCTCCTCCATCCACCTTGTCCCCGATCTCCCTTCGTTCTCTGATGCCACGTTCCCCATATGTATTTTGTTTCTGTACGTGCTTCTGTCTTCAATCTCTGTCGGATTTGTGCCTCAGTTCTGACTTGTGCGATCCATGGTACTATTGACTTGACCCCTTGTATGTATGTAAGAATTTTGTTGGTGAGTCTTTTCGGTGGGAGTCTACTGATATATCCATAGAATTTCAACCTTCTTTTTCTTATGTCCGCCGCTGCGTTGGACATTCTCTCTGTGGTTTTTCTGGAATGCAGCCTGTATCCTTCCTCTGTTAGTTTTGGGACGAGAATTTTCCTACTAATTTTACGTTCTTCTTTTAGTATATTTTCTATGCCGCTTTTTGTGTCCAATAAGTATCTCGCTTTCGTATACTACCTCTGGTTTGATTACTGTCTTATAGTGTCTTATTTTTGTGTGTGGACATGCATTTCTTATTGTAGATATTATGTATCTTGTAATTTTTGAAAAGAGATTTGTAGGCGGACTTTCTCTGCACATTCCTTGAGGACTTCTATCTGTTTGATTGTACTTGTTTCATTGTCTGTTACTATGGCTAGGTCGCCTGTGAAGGCTAGGCATGGGATTTCTAATCTCGTCAAAAAGCTGTTGGCTTTCTGGGGATTTTTTAGTGTTATACTCCTGAAATGCTCATTTGCGTCGCTGCAATGCACTTTTACATTCCGAGTCCCACCAATGCTGTTTTGTGTTCTTTTTCAATGGGATCAGTTCCTATGCTTTTTGGGTATTTTTTTGGGGAAATTTTTCCCATGTATCTGCCTGTTCCTTTTCCCATTCCTCTATTATGTTGGATTGCTTGATCTTTTTCGTATGGAATTTCTGTAAGTGTGCCTTCTTCTGGTGAATTTTTCTTTGGGTGAACTGACAACGTGATTTATCTGGAATTCACCAATCTGCTGTATAGGTGATCTCCATGTCTTCTGTTTTCGTGAAGATTTTCTGGAGGATGTTGACATAATCTTCAGCTTATTCTCTTGGCATAGTTCGATGAGTCTTGTGCCATCCTTGTTGGTAAATTTGTGACCAGGGAATTTACCTGCGCTTGTCTCATGCATTTTTTCTCTACCGATTTGAGGCCTTGGAACCTTTGTCATTACCTTCTCTAGTGTTGTCCAGAATTTCTCTGTAGAGTTGGGATTTTTCTTGTTGTCCCCGTTTGTAGGGGCATGTACGTTGATCATGGTGTATTTTTTATTGGCGTACTGTATGCACATTGTCATTAGTCTATTGTTTATGGGGGTGATTTCCTTAATATAGTTAACTTAACCCTTTGTGTACCACAAAGACCATGTCCAGAAGCGGAGCAAAATTTTATTAACTGTTATATGAAAATCGAAACCAATCAAAGACAATAATTCCCACGGAAGAACAAATGCCAGATATCCTAGGTTCCAGGAAAGGACAATGTAACTGTCGAAATGCTGAAAGCTGGTGGTCGGACTTTACATAAAACACTGGCAGGGTTATACTCGAAACGCCTCACAGAACAAAAAGTACCTGACTTATGAAAAATGCAGAAATTATTTTACATAAAAAAGAGCCCAGGAAGATTTAAAGAACTACCGTCCAATAAGCCTCCTATCAGTAGTGTACAAAGTTTTCACTAAGAAAATATCTAAAAGAATATTAAGAACATTGAATGACGCACAACCAAGAGAACAAACAGGATTCCAAAGTGGATCCAGTACAATGGATCACATCCAGATTGTAAAGTAGGCCATAGAAAGGCACAACAAATACACCATGCCTCTGTGCTTGGCTTTTATCGACTACGAAAAAGCATTTTACCTAATCTCAAAGCAGGCCATAATGGATGCATTGCTAAGTCAGGTGGTAGACAGAGCATATGTAAATCTATTAGGATCAATACATGATGGAGCTACAGCGACAATTCACCGTGATGATCTTGAAGTGGGAATTAATATAGAACGAGATGTACGGCAGGGTGACCCAATATCGCCTATTCTTTTCTCCGCTTGCCTTGCAGAAGTATCCCATAAACTGCTTGGGAACATGGTTGTGTAAAGATCAATGATGCAAACTTAAACAATCCTAGATTTTGAGATGATATCGTTACCAATTCACAAGGCCCAGAGAAGCTGTAAAGGCGTATACAAGAGCTGCAAAGAGCTGGAAAACCATTTGACTTAAAAATTAACCTGAAAAAGAGTCAGGTTATGTTCAATAAATTCGCTGAGGACAGACGAATTTTTGTTTTAGGAAGGAATTTGGAGATCGTCGACCACTTTATATATCTTAGGCAGAAGATTTCAATGGGAGGGGATTCGGCTCGGGAGGTGGAACAGTGTATTAAATGTGACAGGCAGGCATTTAGCAGGCTCAACATGGTGTTTAAGAGCCAACTGCCACTTTGCCTGAAAAGAAAAGTCTTCGATCAGTGCGCCCTGCCCGTTATGAAATGCGGAAGTGAAACCTGGACACTCGCATCGCAATCAATTCAGAAACTTTGGGTAGCACAAAGGGGAATGAAGAGTAAAGCAAATAAAATGGAGATGGGCAGGCCATAAGCGAGCAGGTGGGATGATAGCTAGACCAAGGCAATCCTGGACTGGATACCGCTTGATCGCAAACGACCGCGAAGAAAACCAAAATCTCGATAGACCGATAACATCTTTAAGTCTATTGGACACGAGTAGCAGAAGAAAGCTCGAGACCGTGAAGGTTGAAGGCTTGTTGAAGAGATCTTCATCCTGCAGTGGATCGACACGGGCTGATGATGATTCTGTCATGATTCAGTGGATGACTTCTGGAACTAACCCCTCCAGTCTTAACCTCTGAACCGTCATGGTCCAAACCTTTAATTCAAAGTACAAGATGAAGCGTTCTAGTAATTACAAAATTAACCCAGGAGGTAGACAATCCTCTGCCAGCTTTGCTGGTACAACCGGACTTTCGGATTCTGGGGCTTCCGGGCTTAAACGCAAAATCTTTCAGAGAGAGTCGGAGACCTCTGGCCAACGTCTGAAGCCAAAAACAAAAACCTTCTTTGGAACGGTAAATATCAATTCTCTCCTGCGTCCAGGAAAATTACACCAATTGGGGCGAATATTGAATTAGCAAAAAATACAAATTTTAGCTTCGCAAGAAACCAGATTGACAGATGATAACAAATTGGAATTCGGCACCTAAAGACTTTTTAAAAGTAAAACGGACAAAAGAATACTCAAAAATACACCACATCTCCATGTTGCTTTCGCTATCTCAAGAAACATTCTTGGTTCTGTAACTAATGTCCAGCCAGTAAATAATCGACTTATGATAATAATGACTTATTATACCTCAAGTGTGCTAACAAAAACTATACATTAATCAATGCACACCTCCCAGTTAACGAAGAAAATAAGTCTAATCCTGAAAAAGTAAATAAGTCCTCTGAAATTCTGAAAAAGACTATCTCTAAAATTCCCTCTAACTAATATAAAAATCCTACTGGGTGATTTCAACGCCCAACTAGGAAAAGAAAAAGTACTGGAAAACAGTCGGTAGTTTTCCCGCTCTTAAATGGACTAACCAGAATGGTAGAAAATTGGTTAAACTATGTTCGCAGTTTAATCTAAAAATTATATCAACCCCTTTTTAGAAGAAAATAACAAAACAAAAGACCTGGAGGTGCCCAAACACGTACATGGGTGAATTTTAAATTGACAATGTTGCCATTTGGAACCCCAATTATAAAGAGATTTTGAATGTTCAAGTCAGGAAAAAGCTACCATAGACACCAATCACCACTTGACTAGAATCAAACTTGGCTTAAAACCTCGAAAACTTATTCAAAATAGACTGCTAATACCAAAGTTCGACCCAACGAAAATAAAACTAGCCCTAACAGAAGAGCTTGATAAACAACCCGCACCGAACTGGCAAGAAATAAAACAAAAAAATATTTAAACAGCCTTAAAGTTAGTCCCTTTACAAAAACATAGAAAACATCCGTGGTGGGATGAAGTTTGAGAGCAAGCAGTATTAAACCGAAGTAAAGCATTCAAAGATTGGAACAGTCAAAAAAACAGCAATAAACTATAACATCTTTTTGAAAGTAA
This sequence comes from Cosmopolites sordidus, assembly GCA_031761425.1. Classification (NCBI taxonomy): domain Eukaryota; kingdom Metazoa; phylum Arthropoda; class Insecta; order Coleoptera; family Curculionidae; genus Cosmopolites; species Cosmopolites sordidus. Next base: position 999,430 of record JARFXV010000090.1, on the reverse strand, counting down.
GAAAAGAAACATCGAAGCTAATTAGACAAATTAAAAGAAAATATGGAAACAATCAACTTAATGAAATAGAAAAAGATTTCCAAAAAAATAACACCCGAAACTTTTACAAAACATTTAAACCTAAATTAACAGGCTATCAACCTCAAAGTCTTTTTTGCAATTGTCGAAATATTTTGAGCAAATACTAAACTGTCCTGAACCCGTAAACAACTTACCAACACTAAACCCTAAACAAACAAACCCAAATTCATTACCACCGAATGAAGATGAAATAATTAGACAAATCCAGCGGAAATAATTAGGAAGATGAACTAATTAGGCTAATCCATCCACTATACATGAAAGGAGATAGAACGGATGTAAACAACTATAGAGGGATATCTCTTATCCCAGTTTGTTACAAGATTCTATCTCAATGTCTACTAGACAGAGCAGAGGGACAGTTAGAACCTAAAAATGGTGAATATCAAGCAAGTTTTCGATCCTGCCCTGAACAGATCCTGAATCTAAAGTTGATCCTAAGACATCAAAAACTGTACAATAAAAATCTCGTCTCTACATTTGTGGATTTCAAAAAAGCATATCCACTCTTATTTAACTGTGTTCTAGAAAAAGTAATAAAGGAGTGGCGTGAAAAAAAGTCAGCCCTAAATATTGGCCAGTCCATTAAACTGGGGAGAACCAACATCAAAATTGATTGTCTGGCGTTTGCTGATGATCTAGCAATTTTGGTTCAAGATGTATTAACGGCACAGAAACAGATTGGAATCCTAAAAGAAACAGCAGAAAAGGTAGGACTCCAAATTTCCTTTGAAAAGACACAATACATGACCTGCAACAGACTAAGAACACCATTTCTAAAAACAAAATATGGTAACGTCAGACAAGTCTCTCAATTCAAATATTTGGGTGAAATAATCATAGAAAATCGGTTGAAAAAAGCGGCCAATAAGAGTAGATGTCACAAAATGGAAACGGCCTTGAGACTTACACAAAATATTTACAACAAAAAATGTCTATCTAAAAACACAAAACTGAGACATTACAACACAGTTATTAAGCCAGAATGTCTATATCGGGCAGAAACGCTCATTTTGAATAGAAAGGGACACATCAAGGACATTGAAAAGCAGGAAAAAAATCATAAGAAAAATCGTAGGCCCCAAAGAAATAAATACAACAACATACCGACTTCGAGAAAACCAAGAAATCAAACAATACACATATATAAAGAGTGATATGAGAAAAACAAGGCTTAAGTTTTACGGACACATAAAACGAATGAATCCGAGTAGGCTAACTAGACAAATAATCGAATTTTATGAAAATAGGAGTAGAGCTAAAGAAGAAATAATTAAATGGATTGCTGCAATTAAAGAGGACCTAAGATCAGCAAATATTACACAAAGTGAAATTCAGGATAGAGGCTGTTTCAGACACAAGGTTGACGTTTGGAAGGTTGGCTAGGGAGAAAAAAGTAGGAAGACTGGAACAACTTGGTCTGACGAAAGGAAAAAATCTCATAGCGAAAGAATGAAATTTAGTAAAAATTAGTATGGGCGCAAAGGAAGGCTGACAACAACAAACGCCTTAACTGTACTTCGCGTGGTCCGCAAGGGCTCATACTCATATATATATATATATATATATATATATATATATATGTGCTTTTTTTACTTTTTTGGACTGCATCCAACGATTTATATATATATATATATATATATATATATATATATATATATATATATATATATATATATATATATATATATATATATATATATATATATATATATATATATATATATATCATCAGCCTGTATCGATCCACTGCAGGATGAAGGCCTCTTCAGCATGCTTCCAACCTTCACGGTCCTGGGCTTTCCTCTGCCACTCTGGTCCAATATACTTAACGATGTCATCAATCCATCGTGCTTTCGGTCTTCTTCGCGGACGTTTGCGATCAAGCGGTATCCACTCCAGGATTGCCTTGGTCCATCTGTCGTCCCATCGCCTCGCTATATGGCCTGCCCATCTCCATTTCAATTGTTTTACTCTTCCAATAATGTCACAGACTTTTGTTTGTTCCCTGATCCATGCGCAGGACTTTCTGTCTCGTCTTGTAATGCCAAGCATACACCTTTCCATTCCCCTCTGTGCCACCCGAAGTTTTTGAATTGATTGCGATGTGAGTGTCCAGGTTTCACTTCCGTATGTCATAACGGGTAGAACGCACTGATCGAATACTTTTCGTTTCAGGCAAAGTGGGAGTCTGCTCTTAAACTATGTTCACAACACTATGTTCTCAACACTATGTTGAGCCTACCAAATACCTGCCAGCCACATTTAACACGCCGTTCCACCTCCCGGGCGGTATTCCCCTGCATTGAAATCCTCTACCCAAGATATATAAAGCTGTCCACAATCTCTAAATCCCTTCCTAAAACTGAAATTCTTCTGTCCTGAGCGAAGTTATTGAACATAACCTGACTCTTTTTCAGGTTTATTTTCAAGCCAAATGGTTCGCCAGCCCTTTGCAGTTCTTGTATGCGTCTTTGCAGCTCCACTGGGTCTTGTGAAATGAGAATAATATCATCTGCAAATCTAAGATGGTTTAAATTTGCAGCATTGATCTTTACACCATCCTGTTCCCAATCCAGTTTACGGAATACTTCTTCAAGGCCAGCCGAGAAAAGAATAGGCGATATTGCGTCACCCTGCCGTACACCTCGTTCTATATTAATTCCCACTTCAAGATCATCAAGGTGAATTGTGGCTCTAGCTCCATCATATATGGATTCTAATAGGTTTACATAGGCTCTCTCTACACCTTGGCTAAGCAGTGCATCCATTATCGCATGCTTTGAGATGGAATCAAATGCTTTTTCGTAGTCGATAAAAGCCAAGCACAGTGGCATGGTGTATTCGTTGTGCCTTTCTATGGTCTGCTGTAAAACCTGGATGTGATCCATTGTACTGAATCCACTTCTGAATCCTGCTTGTTCTCTTGGTTGTGCGTCATTCAATTTTTTTAATATTCTTTTAGAAATTATCTTAGTGAAAACTTTGTACATCACTGATAGGAGGCTTATTGGACAGTAGTTCTTTAAATCTTCCTGTGCTCCTTTTTTGTGTAAAAGGATCACTTCTGCATTTTTCCATAAGTCACGTACTTTTTGTTCTTTGAGGCATTTCGAGTATAATTTTGCCAGTGTTTTATGTAACGTCCGACCACCACCTTTTAGCATTTCGACAGTTACACTATCCTTTCCTGGAGCCTTGCCGTTCTTCATCAATTCTATAGCATTTGTTACTTCCTCCACTAGGATATCTGGCATTATATATTGTTTTTCCGTGGGTATTGCTGTTGTTACAGTTATATTTGCTTACCAGGTTTGGTTGTATTGTGTTGGAATTTCAGTTACTTAGACTTTCCATATTTTGCCATTTTGGCGAAGGTACTGAAAAGGAAATGGAGTACATTTTGCGTCGAGCCTGGTGCGTGGTTATTTTGCATATCCGGTACTGCGTAGTAAGTCGGGATACAGGGCCGTACTTTGTTGCGACCGTATCGAGAATTTGTAAGGGTTGATTACGTATTTTCTTGCTCATATTTGATTAGGCTTTGGCAGAGGGTCGGTACCATGTTTCGTTAGTTTATCTTTATTTTAGTTTAGTTTATCTTCCTGGAATCACTACAAAACACTTTTCACTCACTTTCATTCATCTCAGTCCGGTACTGGTAGTTTGGTTGATTTGCAGTACTCTAGCGGAGAGCTACAAAATTACTTCGCGGGCTTGATTTTGGAAGGAACCATTTTTGGTCTTCTCCTTCCGACCACCTTCGAGAGCAGTCGACAGTGCAGCAATAGTCCGCTGATTAGAATCTTGGAGTTCGGGATATTTTGGGAATAGTGCCGAGTTTATTTGTCAGCTTTGCTGGATTTTTATTGCTAACACACTGCGAGCTGCCTCCGAAACCTATCGAGGTATATTTTGGACCATCGTAGTTAGAGAACCCTCGTGGCCGTACGATTATTTGTCGTCCGACAAATAATTCTTTTTTAACCCAGATAGGGTTTTTTTTGGTAGTGGATTGATTCCCTAATTTCATATTTTCCTGTACACGTGGTTAATCCGGGTGAATCTTTGGCTTCTTTCCACGCACGTCTTTGGGTGTCCTCAAAGTCCTCACGACCCACAGGAGCAGACCTACGGGATATCGGAAACCGTAAGGGGTAGGACAGACCAACGTTCCGCCTCACGTGGCCCGTGCGACACTCATCGGGGAGTTTCGTGGATTGACTGACCAAAGATAAGTTATCATCTTACTAGTCATATTATATTAGGTTTATTACTGTTTCTTATCTATAAGACATCTTTACTAAAGTGCCTGTATTTTACTAACATAGTTAATTTCTGATTATAACCAAAAATCCCTCTCCTATTCTTTGGCTTCCACGATATTTTTTTAAATGATGATAATATGTGTCTAAGTATCGAATAATGTTTTCTTTTATCGCCTGAGAATCTCATGTTCTCTGAGCAGTAATTAACCCTGGGAAATATTCACCATATTAATATATATTGTATTTTTTTGAAGGGTACTTTTTTTGAAGCCCCAAAACGGGTAACACTGTCCCTGACTGGCTCTGATCTTCATATAACTAGGAATAAAACCTTCTGACAATCTCTAACATTTGGGTACGTGCCCTGCACACTGTACCATCCTCACGCTTTAAAGCCTATATTTGCGTATATATATATATATATATATATATATATATATATATATATATATATATATATATATATATATATATATATATATATATATATATATATAGCGTAGTCGGCTCTACCAAAAGGACTCCGTGTATTTCTCATCGAATACGTTTTCTTATAGTTTTGCAAAGCTCAACGTACTCGACCCTGCCAAAAGTGCTATCTGTATTCTTCATTATCCGTCGTTTTTTCATTAAATCAATTGTCCCACTAGAGATTTTTGTCTGTTTGAGAAATCTTTCTTCTGGTACTATTGAAGCAGCCATATTCTAGTACATTTTTGGTGATTTCTATATATATATATATATATATATATATATATATATATATATATATATATATATATATATATATATATTTATAAATATATATATATATATATATATATATATATATATATATATTTATAAATATATATATATATATATATATATATATATATATATATATATATATATATATATATATATATATATATATATATATATATATGAACATTTTTGTTGGTTGCTTGACCGGGAAGGAGCCCCACCTATCCCTTCAACTGGATGATATATGTTTCGTCTCTCGAGGTTCCGACTCATCAGGGCGCCGACATGTACCATACCATCAAGAATAGGGAGACCCCAACAACCCATGTTTTCGCCGACTTCCCGTCAGATGGAGTATATATGGAGTGTTTGATTTTCTTGGACTGCGTCCAATGAGACAGCAGTAGCTGAGTGCCATTACACACTATGCTATCTTTTGAGCATGCATATATATATATATATATATATATATATATATATATATATATATATATATATATATATATATATATATATATATGCATGCTCAAAAGATAGCATAGTGAGGCAGTGGAGAGAGATATTTGAATAATAGAACTCTTTCATCCGTACTCCCACGTACCTCTGCTTGTTTCAAATCAGCTGCCGCCATAACATCGAAGCCTATATCTCCCACGACCAGTATCTGGCCTCATAGCCATCGTCAGCTGGGTTTAAGTCTAACACAAGGAGACAGCTGAATAGAAACGAACAGAGCAAGACCAAGTCAACTGGCCATATTGATGACGGGTCGCAATCTCATTCCAACTCGGGCCATCCTACGGTGAATATTCGCAGTAGTCGGAACTACGCGATGCAGTCTTCCTACAACCTTGGATGTAGGTATAAGGTATGCTTAAAAGATAGCGTAGTGGGGTTGTGGAGAGAGATATTTGAATAACAGAAATCTTTCATCCGTACTTCCACGTACATTTGCCTCTACGACATCATACATGATATAATGGCAAACAAGTCAATAAAAATATATTAGTTCAAAAAAAAAAAAATTCTAAAAGTTGAGTTTTTGAGCTTTTTATTCCATCTGTGGACAATGGATCACAAACTCAAACAGATTTACCACAAAACTACGATCACTTAAAAAAAAAATCGTCGAGATAGAAAAATAAAGTGATTTTGTATTTACTAAAAAATCCCTTTAAGTTTAGTGACCAATCAACCGATCTTCACTACCTGAAAAAAAATGGGTACGTCTGATTATATGTGTGGGTCCCTCACAAATTTAGTGATTGAAATCTGCTGAACCAAATCTCTTCGTGTGATCTTTTGCTGGAAAGAAATATCAAGCTGCATTTCTAAAGCGGATGGTAATTGGCAAATGAACGATGAAAAATAAACATCAATATGCATGCAATGAAAAAAAAACATGGGGCTGCCAGTCTCGGTTTTTGAGTACGGCGGTTTTTAAGTACGGCGAACGACAGCGTTTATCTCAAGAAAATTATGTTTTGCATTTGGTGGAGTTAGAAAAGATCAATACCAAAATAGCTAAAATTAGCAAACAGAAAAAGCGTCGTATTTCATCATGACAATGCACGACCACACATTTCAATAGGGACCCGACAACAATTGCCATTTCAAATAATCGGTTTCTATTTAGGCAGCATGCAGTCAATTTAAAATACTACGATTTATTTTAGTTTAACATCTTATATACATTCGTGTTGTCGCGACGTAATATAATTCCTTAAAGCAAGAACGAAATAAATAAATAAGTCGAGCTGTACTCGGCTGCTGCGTAACTCCTCCCGTTCCAGCTTCAATTAAGCATTAATAATTATTCGGTGCTTTAAGAAACGCGACATTGCCAAGCGCCGTTCCAGCAATATTCTAGTTAAAAGACGCTATAAACTGCGGCCAAAAGGTTCCAAGTGTAATTACGACCCGAGGGAATCATTTATCAGAAACTCCAGTAATTACATTTGCCAAGTTTATACGTACGTATTAGGGACGATGGAGAGGAGGGTGGAAAGGGCGGTTGTTGCCTGAAGGCGTACGCCATCGGTATTTCCCCGATAAAAACGAGAAAAATAACACACCGCGGAATTCCTTTACATTCGGTGGCGAGGCAGAGCGAGATTAGAACAATCTCTTTTTTTTTGTTTTCTTTCATTCATTCTTTATATTTCTTAAGAAAGAGAATGATTTTTGTTTCGGTATTGTTTCCTTATTCATTAATTAATCACCGCTGATGAGCGCCAATTATAATTAACATTAACATAAAAAAGGAATAAAACTTCAAGCTTACAATTAAAATTTTAACATTCAAAAACCCTTTTTGCATGCTTTTAAGTATTATTTTCGAGAAGGTATGTTAAAAGTAAGGCATTAGAATATCTAGGAGGGATCGAGTAGAACAGAAGTATCAGGATATTAAAAATAACTGAAGAAGAACCAAATGTAGGAGAAACAGAAAACGCAAAGGCTGAACTAAGGAACAATAAATCAGTAATAGACATGAGTTTATAAACTATTCAAAACAATCCCCTTATAAACCTAGATGTCGAGGTTATTGTTTTTCAAAACAACTTTGCATGCTTTTTATGCTTATTTCGTTTCCACTTTTCTTCCCATTCAACCTTCCATATCCTTTTCACCAGATTGTATTGACGCTCACCGATAACAAACTCAAAGAAATTTACCATTCAAAAATTGAGCGTCCAGTAATTACAAAAACGTAATTTGGTGTTTAGTGCTAAATTCCTTTGAGTTTCGAGTTTCCCATCAAAGCTTCCAAAGAAAAAGTGAGTGAATGACAAATTTTATAAACTAATGTATATTGTAAACTAAAAAATCAATACAAATGGTTTAAATTCAATTAAAAAAGTTAAAGACTTTTCTGAATACGAGGATTAACTGAAAAGTTTTCAACCTCAACATGAAGATGGCGTTACTCATCAAAAATGTTCTTGTAATATAATTGCCTATGCTTTAAAATATGATCTTGAAAATTTCAGCTATATTAGATACTCAGTTGCTCAATAGTCACTCATGTCAATCAACGTTAGTGCTTCTGTAAAGACGAAAAAAAGTCGAATATCGAGCCGTCGCTAAAGTCTTGCATTTGATAGGCAAAAGCATCCATTTCGACTTTAATTTGCGTATTAGTATTGCTTTTCAAATGCAACAATTTAATGACGGCTCGATATTCGATTTTTGGATCCTTACAGAAACACTAACATGGACTGTCAAAAATGACTATTAAACAACAACTGAGCATCTAATAAAGCTAAAACGTTCAAGGTTATCTTTCAACGATTGCACTAGTATATTACCTGTATATTTTTGACGCGTAAAGCCATCTTCATTTTAGGGCTGGAAACTCTTCAGACTACCCTCGTATACTTTAATTTGTTTGCAGTTATATCAGGTCGTCCGTAAAGTTCGTAGGGATTTCTCATAATTCGCTTTTTTATAAAAATCTGTGCTAGATTAGTAATATATATTTACATATTATTAATTGCTGCAGCATTTACAATGTTTGTGTTCAGACTCAGTTTGATTTGTCACTCAGTTAGTCAAGTTGATTAAAATTGAATATGTCGGTCGATAACTTGCATTTACGCTACATTATGCTTTCTATTTCAAAAAGGGCGAAAATGCAGCCTAAACAAAAAACAAGATGCATGCCACTTACAGAGAGGACTCTGTTGAGGAGACCATGATGGTAGAGTAGTTTTGTCGTTTCAGGGATGGATATTGTTATCTAGAGGTCCGACACCGCTCAGACCGTCCTTCAAGCACTGATGTCGAGAAAATAAAGCGCATAATAACCGAAGATCTAGGAGTCACGGTCAGTGAGATAGCAGATAAGTTAAATATCTGTAAATCGACCGTTTTTGACTATCTGAAAAAAAAACTGGTACTTCTGCCGATATGATATGTGGATCTCTCACGAACTTAGTAAACTTAAACTGAGCTGAATATCTTTATGCGATATCTTGCTAAAAAAAATATGCGAGGCTGCCTTTTTGAACCGGATGATAACTGGTGATAAAAAGTGAATTATGAACAGCCACATGAAATAAAAAATGTTATGGGGTTGCCAGAGTCAGCAGTTTTAAGTACGGGGAAAAATGCATTCTTACAAAGAAAATTATACTTTTTATTTGGTGGGATTGGAACGGACCAATACTTTGTTGAAAAAATATGTGAGGCTGCCTTTTTGAACCGGATGGTAACTGGCGATAAAAAGTGAATTATGTACAGCCACAAGCAATAAAAAAATTATGGGGTTGCCAGTACGGGGAAAAACGCATTCATCCAAAGAAAATTATGCTTTTCATTTGATGAGATTGGAATGGACCAATACACTTTGAGCTTCTTCCATGCAACAAAACAATCAACACCGATCGCTACTCTTCACAATTAGACCGGCTGAAAGCAGCAATTGAAAAAAAATCAGCAAAATTAGCAAATAGGAATTATTAAGCTTCAATTAATTTATTTTGCCCCATCCACCTTACTCACTACACATCGTACCCTTGACTCTTCCATTCCCTCGTAAATAGTATAAATGAGAAAACTTTTAAACCAGGACAAAGAAGTAAAAAACAACCAGTTGACATTTTATGGCAATTAAGATGCTAATATTTGGCAAAAAGGCATTATGAACCTACAACTATGTTGTCAAATATTTGTACAAAATTATGGTAACTATTTATAACACTAAATAAATATTTTCAAAAACTATTTGTGTTTCTCTTTCTATTAAAAGTATGCCTACGAACTTTCCGGATAACCTAATATTTCACGTTATTGTTTAAAAGGTTCGGTTCGGGTAAATCCCAGCATGCAGTCTATTTAAAATACCACGATTTGTTTTAGTTTAACATCTTATATAAATTCGTGTTGTCGCGACGTAATAAAATTCCTTAAAGCAAGAATGAAATAAATAAATAAGCCGAGTCGCACTCGGCTACTGCGAGTTCGGAACGAGACTCTGAGGTGATCGGACGTGCCTTGTCTGGTCACCATGGGGACAGATAGCAGTGTCGGTTGGTAGTCTCGGTCGCCGACGTACAGATCTGGCCAAGGGAGCGGACAACCCCGAAGTGTCGTCTCCGCCAGTCGGCACTTCAAACCTAACCCAGAGAATAAGTCTTAGCTCCGAAGTTGGTGAAGAACGAAGCACCGGGACCGGCAGCAACACCAAATCCTTCTTGCCCGGACTCGATAACAAGGAATAAACAGTGTAATACTGTAAGCAGAGGATGGACTCTGTGATGGTCGGACGCGTTGCGAGCGCGCTGGCCATCGTGGGGGCAGACGTCCATGTAGACCGACAACAACATCCAGTCCGTCCATTCTGTGCTACCAACAACATCAAAACAAAACCACTAACACCGGTATAACATCAAGAAAACAAAAAAGAGAACATCAAGAAAACAAAAAAGAGAATAATAAAACAAAATAGAACAAAATAACATCAAGAAAACAAAAAAGAATAGGCCAAAACACCACAGATACGAAGAAGAACCGAACAGTACACCAGTTCATTCAATAAATCCAGCGTCAACGACCAGCGAACCAACCAATCGACCTACGAATAAACTTCCACTGGACTCGACACTCGCGGGTCGTTTCCGGAGCAGTAATCACTTTCACTTCGGTCGATTAATCTCGACCAGTACCGTATGGTATTAACCGCGCCAAAAGGACGGCGCATAAAATCCAGATTGCGACTGACGCGAAACAGTCGTAATCGTAATAAGAGAACAAAAGTAAGGGCCTCAGGGTCAACTTGACACACAGGATAAGCAGTAGTAGTAGTCGGCTACTGCGTAACTCCTCCCGTTCAAGCTTCAATTAAGCATTAATCATTATTCGGTGCTTTAAGAAACGCGACATTGTCAAGTGCCGTTCCAGCAATATCCTAGTTAAAAGACGCTATAAACTGCGGCCAAAAGGTTCTAAATGTAATTGCAACCCGAAAGAATCATTTATCAGAAACTCCAGTAATTACATTTGCCAAGTTTATACGTACGTATTAGGAATAGTGAGGAGGAGGGTGGAAAGGGCGGTTGGTTTCTGAAGGCGTACGCCATCGGTATATCTCCGATAAAAATGAGAAGAATAACACACCGCGGAATTCCTTTACATTCGGTGGCAAAGGCAGAGCCAACAAAGGCAGATTACAACAATCTCTGTTTTTTTGTTTCCTTTCATTATCTTTATATTTCTTTAAAAAAGTTTTACTTTTGTTTTAGTATTGTTTCCTTACTCATTAATGTTACCATAGCGCTGATGAGCGCAATTTATAGAAGTGATATACCCAGCGCTGATGAGCGCAATTTATAATTAACATTAACATAAAAGAAACATTATAAAATTTCCAGATTATATTTAAACTAGTAAATTTTTAACTTTTTAAAACCTTTTTTTGCGTGCTTTTAACGATTATTTTTCAGAAGGTATGTTAAAAATAAGGCATTAGAGATCTATGGACGATCGAGCAGAACAGAGGTATCTGAATATTAAAAATAACTAAAGAAGAACCAACTCTAGAAGAAACAGAAAACGTAAAAGCTGAACTAAGGAACTATAAATCAGCAATAGATATGAGTTTAAAAATCATTCAAAACAATCTACTTATAAAGCTCGGTGTCGGGATTGTTGCTTTTCAAAATAAGTTTACATCCTTTTTGTTCCTCCTCCTTTTTCCGTCACCTTGTTCTTTGCTTAGTTTCAAATTATCCCTCTAAAATTAAAGATTTCTCCTATTTTACGGTTCCAACTCTTTTTGTGCCAACCTCGTTTCCTATTTTCTTCCCATTTCCTTTTTACCACATTATCTTGACTCTTACCAAAGACAATATCAAAGAGATTTACCTTACCATTAAGCAACAAATCACTAAAAAATAGAGAGCGTCGAGAAATTATAAAAACGTGATTTGTTGTTTAGTAGTAAATGCCTTTGAGTTTCACATCAAAGCTTCCAAAGAAGAAGTGAGTAAATTACAAATTTAATAAACTAAAGTATGTTATAAACTAAAAAAAAAAACAAAACAAAATATTTAGATTCAATTAAAACAATATAAAGACTTTTGAATATACTTTAATTTGTTTGCAATTACATTGGGTTGTTCGTAAATTTCGTAGGAATTTTCTATTAGTTACTTGGTAGCATTTTAAAAAGTAACGACCGATCCTGGTAGTGATGACTCACGCGTGTCTTGCTTGATACAGCCATGCCAGCCAGTCGAAAATATCGCCTCGTGCGGACCTGTCGTGTAAGACAAAAAAACGGACAATGACCTAATTGTCGACACCGCAACCGGTGCAAGTTAAGCAACAATTTCCATTCGAATTATGTCGATTAGTTGGCCAAACCGTGCACCGGCTTATTTTCTGATATTTTTAGAGGGTTTCAGACATCGGACATTTCCGGCTCCGAACATTTCAGATGCCAGACATTTTAGATACCGGACATCTCAGTTACCAAGCATTTTGGATATCGGATATTTAAGTAACCAAGAATAAAGATGTTTAAGTAACCAGGAATTAATTATCACCAGGAATAAGGCACGATATCATTATTATTTTTATGGATTTAGCCTAAAGACATTCGCACTTCATGTAAGGGGAACACTGATTTGTCCCAGTTATCTTAGGACTTTCGGACGGTTCTTGCTATTCCCAGTAGTGCTGCTTTCTGCACAGGCTTAAAAAGATGCACGTTGAAAGCCAATGCTTTTATGTTATTCAGCAGACTCTTTGGAACAACTCCCGTTGTTGATATTATTATGAGAAATGTTTCTACATTTTCCAAACCACTTTTGTTTCTTTACTTGTTCTTGAAATTCTTGATACTTAAGAATTTTTTCTTTTTGCTTATTTAATGTATTGTTATTAGGAATGCCTACATCTATGAATACAGCACGCTTAGATGACTTATCCACCGTAATAATACCAGGTCTGTTGTTATCCAGTCTTCGCTCACTGAGTACTGTACGGTCGCAATAGATCTTGTGATTGTTATTTTTAAGAACAGGCTCGGACTTGTAGTTGTAATATGCAACTCTCTCAGATTTTGTCAGCTGCAGCTTTATTGGTAGTTTCTGGCGCAGAATCCTTGTCATTGCACCATGCGTCTCTTTATATTCGATGTCCGCAAATATCGTACAACCTTCAGTGTACGTGTATCAATACTGAACGTCCACAACATCAGCATTTCGAACAATATACTTGAGGTAATTTTTAGCAGAAATAACCTGATCTTAGATTGCTATTACGAATCACACTGTCTCGGGAAACATCTGCTCTGCAGTCAGCCAGTAGTTCGACGCTAATACGCCAACTTGTTTTTGGTTGACTTCATTCAGATGTCAGATGTGTACTATGCAGGTATTTATTTCTCTAGGATTGCATTTTTTCTTGAAGGGATTTCATATAGCTTTGGAGCTGAAGTTATTTCAACTGTAGTGGTGTTAATACATCGATCTGGCATATCGCATATGTAATTTCGAAGTCTCTGCTTGTTTGAAAAAGTATGCTCGCATGCTTTGAATTTATTAATCAAATGCTTATATCGACCAAGCCTTTCCCACCTTGTTGCCGTGGTAAGTTGATGCGTTTTACGGCACTTTGAGGGTGATGCATCTTTACTTTTGTGAGCAGTGTTCTAAGCTTCACCTGCAGATTTTGTACATCCGTTTTACTCCAGTTGACCACTGCAAATGAATACGTTAATATAAAAGCCGCATAGGTGCTGATTGTTTTAAACATATTTCGGCTATTCGGACTGGATTTGATTACTTGTTTTACCCTCTTGGTGAATTGAGTGCTAAGTTCATCTTTTATTGAACGATGATCAATACGCCGGACTTGTTTCATTCCCAGGTACTTGTATGTGTGTATGGCCGTCATTGCATCGATAATTTGGTCATTATGTGTTCTAAAAGCGCTGTTTTGAAGTTTGCCTCTATTCATACTGATAGATAACATTTTTCGACATTTTTCTATCACCAGAAAATTTCTTTACTATTTTTAACATTTACTGGAGGTGATTTTTTGACATTCATGTGGAACGGAATCAAAAGCCTTCTTATGATCTATATTCGCCATGTTTAGATTTATATTTTTACCATAAGCTTCATGGCTTGTAACTGAATTAATCTCATTGCGCCCACAGTACATCACTTCTGTTGCACAGTGATAATGTTACTTCGCTCGCAAAGCGCATATATGCTTTTACCATTATATGCTGTTATCACTGTATATAGCATATGGAAACAGAACAGGTTATCGGCCGATACTGGGGAGGATCTTGAGTATGTTGATGATCCTTCGATATGAGGTATGTTGCCCCTTGAGTAAGAAATAGTGGCGCTTTATGTGGTACTGCCATTATCTCGTTAATTATCTATGTCTATTTGCTGTGAGTGCACCATAAATTTTTTAGCCAATAGTTCTATAGTCCATCGGATCCGAGTGATTTCCAGTTATAGAGTTCTTTAATTACACTAGCTAGTTCATCGATTGTGAATGGCTGATCTTGCTGCCAATGGCTGTTCTTTCAAGGCAGTTTTTATAAAGTTGACTTTCTTCTCCTCTCCAGCACGCATTATTATTATACGATGTCGCGGTAGTTACCTGTTCTTTTCAGTAATCCTGAATCTGATTTTTAATAGGGTATGCGTTGATCGGAGTAGGGACAACAGAATTAAAATTTTTGTAGGTCTTTTCTGATCTCAGGAATAGTTTGTTATCCATTTTCCTCTTATTACACTGCCTGTACTTTTTAAACCTGGTCACGCATATAGAAAGTTTTTGTTTCAGTGTATCAAGACATTATTCTAATGTAGTGTTCGTTAAATATCTTGACGAATGTATTTGACATCGTCTAGTTATTGATTTAACCCGTTTCTCTAACTTTCTAGTTCTGCTGCCATTCATCGATTGTGTCAACCGGCCAATATACCCTCTGATAGTTTCAACCTTATTTAAGAGCCTCTTTTCCCACTGGGGTTCATGAGTTTGCATCTTTGTCGGTATAGCTGCCGTTCGTGGGCTGATCTTCATCCCAACCTCCTTAATCGCTGATATTGCAGTACACTAAATCGACAGATGCAATTGCTCCAAGGTCGTGAGCTTTCATAACAAGAGGTGGTAGAATATTTTTATACTGACAATTCGGAGCTATGACTAGTTTCTTACACCTATTTTCTCTAGAGAGCAAGGGTCTACTAAGTGGATCCGAACGGTTGATTTTTGGTTCTGGACTGCTCTATTTAAATTTTTGAATATTTAATTTTAGGTTGGTCCTCCAATTATTCATCAAAACTTTCAGAGTTTTAACTATCATCGGGTCAATTTTTTTAGCATCCATGACTGAGGGATACACTCACTACTGGATACACTACTGCGCTGGCGCAATGCATTTTTTGTTATTATTGAGTCTATTAAGAGTCATTCTTTCCTCCCTTGAAAGCCCTTGCGGTAACCATTTTGCTTTATAGTCATCACATAGTTTTTTTTATGTTTACAGTCAAGTTTCTTGTGAAAAATGTATATATAACAGGAAGGCAATTAATTGGGCGAATGTTTTGGGGGTTGTTAACCTTTTAATTTTTTGATAGCATATGTGCAATGCCTCTTGTGAAATATTATTCAATTGGCAAGCAGCACATGCATTGATCTCAAGTTTTTCACCATTTTCAAGGCATATAATCCATCAGCACCTAGTGATGTCCAATTTCCCATTATTTACAATATCCTATTCAGTTATGTTGGTATATGATATGACATTGGGTGTAAATTCTCCACTCTATATGTTTCGACATTTATCCAGTAAGCTTCAGCATTATGTTCATGTTTTCTTAGATTGTTTGATATTTTAAGTTTTTCCTCCAACTTACGAAGTATATGGGCGGAAAACTTTTGATTGTTTAGAGCACAAACGTAGGTTTGAAGAACACCAATCTTTTGTCTATATCGATTGATTTTTGTATTAATATTTTCTTCCAGGGTGGTTCTTTGTGATTTCTAGGCTTATGTTTACTAAAGATGGTTCAATGTTTAGTGCCTTAGAGGTGGCTGATGCAACATAATAAACTAGGTGACATATGTCAGTTAGTTCTATTTTTTCCGATAAATATTTTGATAGTATTGTGTAGCTGACGATGTTCCTCAAAGGCCATACCAGTATATTTCATGCACATTTCCTCGAACAAGTTTTTTAATCATTGGTCTTGTAATATGGACGGGCATAATGTGGCTTAATTCGATTGAGTTTGCATCAAGTGTGGTCTACTGTTTACGAGTTCGAAACTAGGAGCCCTTTCTGCAACTGCTTTATTTATTGGTTGGTCTGTTTGGGCCGGCGATGGATCGTTTACTGTTACATTTAGTGTATGCTTATCAGGCTCGTTTTGTTATGCTGAATTATTCCAGTTGCCAATTTTTAGCTAGTCTAGCGCGGCCAGACAAAATATTTTTCTATTTAAAATCTATCGTACTTAGTCTCTCCACTAGAGGTGGATATCCAGTCTCACAGAACATTAGTCAGGTATCCGGGGTTTACCATCTTGGAGGTGTAGGTACGAATTGCTGTACAATTCCGACCTGCACCTCCAAGGCTTTATGAATCTAGCTAGAGGCTGATTCATGTACTGCGCATCACTATTTCATTTGAACCTCTTATTATTATCACCTTTATTATTACAATAATCACTATTATTACTTAGAAATCTAAATAAGAACCCTTACTATTATTCTGATACATGTGTTTGTAGAGTGTTGAATATTTTATCTTTTGTATGTTCATTGAAATAATCATACACCTAAACGGTATGGTTATTTAAGAGGTCTAATTACACCAATTATAAGTATTCTACTTTTTTTTTTGTTATATTTTTTTTACTATTGTCTCAGAATTTGTGTTTATTTAATGAGTTATGACTGAGTTATTTGGTACTGAGTAACTTAACTGAGTGATTTACGATCCTCTTCCCACTTTAGGATTTTTTTAATCTCAGAGAACTTTATGAGAGGAAAGCGCATAAGAGAAGATTAAAGAATTTGGGGCCGGTCGGACTTTTAAAGATCTTAAATTAATCCTTGATATTTTAGAATTGGAAATGTTATATGATGACCATAAATTTTTACAATTTTATGTATAATTAAATGGTGAATATTGGAGAAATGGGGATATTAAGAGTTGATTTTAATGTAATCAGAAGTTTAGGCTAACTTTAGTACGTTTAATTTTAGTAAAGACGTCATGCAATTAAGTACTTGCCTTGTACCATTTTATAGGTCTTGAATTGACCATTGATATTCCTGTATTTCAAATTGTGCAATTGAAAATTAATGTAATGTGATTTTCGAAACAAACACTTTTCAAACAATTCAATAATTCCTGGAGAACGAAAACAATATGGTGTAAATACACACACACACACACACAATATATATATATATATATATATATATATATATATATATATATATATATATATATATATATATATATATATATATATATATATATATATGGAAGATAACCACTTCCACTGAATGTAACTGCGGCGACCCATATGAAACAATGAACCATCAGGTGAACTCCTGCCCTTTGAGAAGTCTCACAGATGGCCTACGTGAACTCAATGATGCCACGACGACTGACTGGCTCGACGATCTCAACGTGGATGTATGATCATCTAGGTATCGTAGATCTCTTAGATCTCTGTGTGTATTCACAGTATATATATATATATATATATATATATATATATATATATATATATATATATATATATATATATTTGTGTGTGTGTGTGTGTGTGTATTTACACCATATTGTTTTCGTTCTCCAGGAATTATTGAAATGTTTGAAAAGTGTTTGTTTCGAAAATCACATTACATTAATTTACAATTGCACAATTTGAAATACAGGAATATCAATGGTCAATTCAAGACCTATAAAATGGTACAAGGCAAGTACTTAATTGCATGACGTCTTTACTAAAATTAAACGTACTAAAGTTAACCTAAACTTCTGATTACATTAAAATCAACTCTTAATATCCCCATTTCTCCAATATTCACCATTTAATAATACATAAAATTGTAAAAATTTATGGTCATCATATAACATTTCCAATTCTAAAATATCAAGGATTAATTTAAGATCTTTAAAAGTCCGACCGGCCCCAAATTCTTTAATCTTCTCTTATGCGCTTTCCTCTCATAAAGCTCTCCATAGTATTTCTTTATATAATGAATCCTTCGGATTAGTATAAGTATACATCCTCAGTTCTCTGCAGGCCATAGTCAACTAAACTGAATCAAACGCTGATATCTAAAATATAGCTATATATATATCGCCAATACTCTTTACCATTAAAACAAGAAGACAAATTAGTTGGCAAAGAAAGTAATAACGGGCCTTCCTCGCATTTAAACATCCCCTTCTATTAATATTATTGCACTGAATCTCCAACACAATTGATAGAATAGTCCAGCTCGGGAACGACCTATACGGGAATAACATCAAATTGTAGCGGATTATTTGCCTTTTCTGTTGACACTCGCTAAACACTTTTTAATTAAAGATTGATTTTCTCTATCTATTTGTTTACAGTAAAGCTCTACATTCACAGTTTGTCCGAGTTTAAGCATTTAAAAATGAAAAATTCCGCGAATACTCCACCAAACACACAAAAGCGCCTTTTTGGGATGCAAACCTGGCTTAGCATTACTTCATTCGGTTCATTCGGAGATAGCCACTGCCTTTTGCGTTTCGGATTATTATGTAGGAGCCACTTTTCGTCTCCAGTGATCAAGCGATCAAAAAACCCTTTTGTATTGTGCTGTTAAAGTAATAACTTGCATGTAGTCGATCGGTTAGCTTAGTTTTCTTCGGACAGATTACGCGGGACCCAAACACCTGCTCTGCTTACTTTACCAATCTACTGTAAATGTTCTTGGATGATCGACCATGGTTGGTTAAGAGTGCTTGACAGTCCCTCAATTGTCTAACAAAGATTTGCTTCCACTTACACCCTTAACACCTCATTGTCTAATGTTGTTGGTCTTCCTGATCGATACGAGTCGGAAATATTAAAATTACCGGATCTGAACTTAGATAACCATCTTTGGCATTTACGAACATCTAATGCACTTGGATAAACATCACAAATGTTTTTGGTAGCAACTGTTGCATTACTACCTTTGTGAAACTCAAAAAATATACAATGGCGGATATGTTCCTCTTCTTGTATTTATAATAGAATATAAAATAGAATCAATTGTAAAGAAAATCGAAGAAATATATCTTGATCGAGAGTGGAGACAGATCATCAATTGAAAAGGGAGGCTGAATGGGGAGAAAGTAGGAAACGAGGTAGATCCAAAAAGAGTTGGACCATGAAGTAGGAAAAATCGTTTATTCTCGAGGAATAATTTGAAACTAAGCAAAAAATAAGGCGACACATAAAACATAATGTAAACTTGATATGAAAAATAACCCCGACACCTAACTTTATAACAGGATTACTTTAAGTAATTTTTAAACTCATTGTCTATTGCTGATTTATTATTTTTTACTATTTTTTACATCTCTGTTCCGATCGATTTCTCTGAGCTATTCTATATTTTTTCTTTGAATATATCGTCTGGAATTAAGACAATCTTTTGAACGCACGCAAAAAGGGGCTTCGAAAGATAAAAATCTACTTTTTGTTAATCACCAGTTTTATTTCGTTTTTTTTTTGTTAATGTTAATTATAATTTGGGGTAATATCATCGCTGATAATATTAATGAATAAAGGAACAAAACCGAAACAAAAATAAAACCCTTCCTTAAGAAACATAAAGATAATGAAAGAAAAAAAAACAGGGTTTGTTGTAGACTCTCCCTGCTTCTCCCCGAATGTAAACGAATTCTGTGGTGTGATATTTTTCTCGATTTTATCGGGGATGTACCGATGGCGTACGTCTTCAGGCAACAACCGTCCCTTCTGTCCTCATCCCCACCCATCCCTAATATGTACATATAAACTTGGCAAATGTAATTTCTGGGGTTTCTGAGAAATGATTCCCTCGGGTCGTAATTACCCCTGAAACCTTTCGGCCGCAGTTTATAGCGTCTTTTAACTAGAACATTGCCGGAACGACGCTTGGCGATGTCGCGTTTCTTAAAGCATCGAGTAATTATTAATGCTTAATTGAAGCTGGAACTGGAGGAGTTACGCAGCAAACGAGTGCAGCTCGACTTATTTATTTCTTTCTTTCTTGCTTTAAGGAATTTTATTACGTCGCAACGACACGAATTTATATAAGCTGTTAAACTAAAACAAATCATGGAGTTTTAACTAGACTACATGCTCTGTAAATAGAAACCGAATCTTTTAGGGTAGATTTTTTTAAGAGAAAGAGAAACTCAAATACTTTATGGAAATATTTATTTATGGTAGTCTATAAACTTTTTGCCAACGTAGTAGTAGGTCGATAATGCTTTTTTGCCAGGTTATATTTTACGTCTTTGTCATGTTTTAAAAGATTTCCCATTTAAACTATTTTGGAGGGAGCAACAGATGGTAGTCCAAGATCCGTCATCCAATCTAACTGTGAACAGTGGAGGTTGGTGTTGATGGTGTGGTTGCGTGGAAAAAGTTCAAAATGTATCCCACCAAATACAAAACATAATTTTCTTCGGATGAATGAGTCTTTCGCCGCACTTAAAACCACGGATTCTGGTAACTTCATGATTTTAGATATTTAGTTTAGTTCAAGTTCATTAAGTTCGTGATGGACCCACACATCAGACGGCAGACATATCGATTTTTTTCAGTTAGTCAAAAACAGTCAATTTGCCGATATTTAACCTTATCTGCTATCTCACAGACCATGGTGATTCGGATATTATGGCGGTTATTTCCTCGACATCAATGTTTGAAGGACAGCCGAGCGTTGCCGTTCTTCCAGGTCACAATATGCGCCCCTGAACCGACCAAACCATTCTAGTACCTCGGTTTCCGTAACAAAACTCTCTCTTATATCTTGCTGTTTGCTTGGACAGTATTTTTGCTTTTTTTTAATAAAAAAAACAATGTTGTTATGACCGACATTTTCAATTTTAATCAACTTGACAACTGAGTAGCAAATCAAAGTGAGTCTGAACGCAAACACAGGAATAATAATATAGATTAATTAATAATATGTAAATAGATATTACCGATCTAACACAGATTTTTATAAAAAAGCTATAACTTTTTCTTAGTTACTGTAACGGTTTTTGTTATTACAACGGCAACCGTTCGCCGGAGGCAGTAGGTCATGGGTCGTGGATGGATGCAAACGGCACTACTAAAGGGCACCACCCAGTTCTCTGAGATTAAAAAAATCCTAAAGTGGGAAGAGGATCGTAAATCACTCAGTTAAGTTACTCAGTACCAAATAACTCAGTCATAACTCATTAAATAAACACAAATTCTGAGACAATAGTAAAAAAAATATAACAAAAAAAAAAGTAGAATACTTATAATTGGTGTAATTAGACCTCTTAAATAACCATACCGTTTAGGTGTATGATTATTTCAATGAACATACAAAAGATAAAATATTCAACACTCCAGAAACACATGTATCAGAATAATAGTAAGGGTTCTTATTTAGATTTCTAAGTAATAATAGTGATTATTGTAATAATAAAGGTGATAATAATAAGAGGTTCAAATGAAATAGTGATGCGCAGTACATGAATCAGCCTCTAGCTAGATTCATAAAGCCTTGGAGGTGCAGGTCGGAATTGTACAGCAATTCGTACCTACACCTCCAAGATGGTAAACCCCGGATACCTGACTAATGTTCTGTGAGACTGGATATCCACCTCTAGTGGAGAGACTAAGTACGATAGATTTTAAATAGAAAAATATTTTGTCTGGCCGCGCTAGACTAGCTAAAAATTGGCAACTGGAATAATTCAGCATAAAAAAACGAGCCTGATAAGCATACACTAAATGTAACAGTAAACGATCCATCGCCGGCCCAAACAGACCAACCAATAAATAAAGCAGTTGCAGAAAGGGCTCCTAGTTTCGAACTCGTAAACAGTAGACCACACTTGATGCAAACTCAATCGAATTAAGCCACATTATGCCCGTCCATATTATAAGACCAATGATTAAAAAACTTGTTCGAGGAAATGTGCATGAAATATACTGGTATGGCCTTTGAGGAACATCGTCAGCTACACAATACTATCAAAATATTTATCGGAAAAAATAGAACTAACTGACATATGTCACCTAGTTTATTATGTTGCATCAGCCACCTCTAAGGCACTAAACATTGAACCATCGTTAGTAAACATAAGCCTAGAAATCACAAAGAACCACCCTGGAAGAAAATATTAATACAAAAATCAATCGATATAGACAAAAGATTGGTGTTCTTCAAACCTACGTTTGTGCTCTAAACAATCAAAAGTTTTCCGCCCATATACTTCGTAAGTTGGAGGAAAAACTTAAAATATCAAACAATCTAAGAAAACATGAATATAATGCTGAAGCTTACTGGATAAATGTCGAAACATATAGAGTGGAGAATTTACACCCAATGTCATTTCATATACCAACATAACTGAATAGGATATTGTAAATAATGGGAAATTGGACATCACTAGGTGCTGATGGATTATATGCCTTGAAAATGGTGAAAAACTTGAGATCAATGCATGTGCAGCTTGCCAATTGAATAATATTTCACAAGAGGCATTGCACACAATTAAGTACTTGCCTTGTACCATTTTATAGGTCTTGAATTGACCATTGATATTCCTGTATTTCAAATTGTGCAATTGTAAATTAATGTAATGTGATTTTCGAAACAAACACTTTTCAAACAATTCAATAATTCCTGGAGAACGAAAACAATATGGTGTAAATACACACACACACACAATATATATATATATATATATATATATATATATATATATATATATATATATATATATATATATATATATATATAGGAATATCAATATATATATATATATATATATATATATATATATATATATATATATATATATATATATATATATATATATATATATATATATGAACATTTGGTTAGGTGCTTG
Organism: Cosmopolites sordidus; assembly: GCA_031761425.1. NCBI lineage: Eukaryota > Metazoa > Arthropoda > Insecta > Coleoptera > Curculionidae > Cosmopolites > Cosmopolites sordidus. The sequence goes on along the minus strand of JARFXV010000090.1, from coordinate 976,207 downwards.
ACTGGGGACGAGCCCTACCCATCCCTTCAATTGGAACGCATATGTTTCGCCTTCTGATATTCCGGCTCGTCGGGATACCGACACATGCTCTCCCGTCTTACTTATTCTTTCCGGATGGTAAGTTGACCCGAAGGCCCTGGCTTGTATTCCCTGGTTTTTTCCGGATGTTGCGACAATGTCGTTTATCCGGAGGGTTTATTTGCCGGTCTTTAGGCAAGTTTGTAATGACCGACGTAAGTGGTCACTCTGGGGCAACGGCCGGCAATGAAGCTGCCATGGCTCTGATTAGCGGATTGTCTGAAAGGGACGCCGTCGCTAGGAATTTCTCCAGTAGTCTGGACAGGAACGTTTGAAGCTCTGGAATATCTGTCTCCCGGTGGATTTGCGCATTCCTAACAAACCAAGGAGCGTTTACTATTGCGCGAAGCGCACGTGATTGAAAAGACTGAAGTCTTTTAATAGATGAAGTTGGGAGGAACGGGTACCAGGCCGGATGTCCGTAAATAAGGACTGATCTGACCATGGACTTATACAGGGTTAGTTAGTTGTCAATCGTGAGCTTACTTTCCCGATTGATTAAGGGGTACAGCATACGGAGCATTCCGTATGCTTTCCTGGTGGCTTTCTTGAGGTGTGAAGACCACGTAAGAGCCTTGTCGAACTCAAATCCCACATACTGAGCCATTTTGGCCCACTTGATCGGGACTCCATGAATAAGAATATTCTGGTGGATTATCGGCTGTCTTCGAGTGAAAAAGACAGCCTGGGTTTTGCTGCGATTGATTGCTAGTCGCCATTTGACTAGCCATCTCGAGGCTTTCAACGCCTGCTTTTGCAACCTGGATGTAATCACCCACGGCGCGTGGGCCGACGTAAAGAAAGCCGTATCATCAGCATAAAATACAGTCTGCACTTGCGGAATCTTTCGAAAGTTCGCCATGTAGACATTGAAGATTACGGGGGCAAGAGGGGAACCATGTGGTACTCCCGCTTCCTGGTACTCCGCTTCCTGGTACTCCGCTTCAGTTTTCTGGACTGATGAAAGTGCACCATCGACGAGCACTTGGAAAGTGCGTCCAGTCAGAAATGATGCCAACAGCTTGACTAAGTCGGTTGGTATGCCTAGTCTGAGCATCTTGACTATGAGTCCGAGATGCCAGACTCGGTCGAATGCTTGAAAGAGGTTTAAAAAGACGGCTCCCGTATGACGTCTTCTGTCGAAACCCTGTCTGATCTCCGTCGAGAGAGATCCAAAACCAAACTGCTCGTTCGGCAGAATGTTTTTGTTGTCAAGAACACCGTTCAGAGCATGTAAAATAGCTCTTTCGGCGATCTTGCCAAGTGCGCTAAGCAAGCTGATCAGCCTGTAGCTACTTGGCTCCTGTGGGCTTTTTCGTTTTTTAAGGATTACAATAATTTGGGCATGTTTCCATAGAGATGGAAATTGCTGGAATCTAAAAATTGCGTTGACTATGTTAGTCAACTGCGCAATTTGCTTGTTGGGTAGTCGTTTTAGCTGCATTGGAGAGATGCGGTCGCGACCAGGAACTTTTCTGACTTTCAAACCTCAGATAATATCGTTTATTATCTTCAGCGAGACAATTTAGCTGATCAAGTAGCCGGGGTTGGGAGTTCCTTGGTAAGAAAGGATTTCCTGCTTGAACTTGTCAACTTTATTCCTCTTCTCAACTGGGGGTCGCCGCTTGCGCGGGCAAGCCGCCGCTACTAAAACCTCTCCTGAATCAACTCGGACTACCCTGGACATCCCGTTCGGGGTAAAAGAGAAGATTTGAATAAAAAACCGGCTTTACAGGCGCTATCACCTGACTGTCGACCCTGAACTCCGGCTTCGTGCAAACGAAGCTAAGAGAGAGTCACAACGGGCTCTTCAGGAGTTTAGAGACGACAAGTGGAATAATTTCCTGGCGTCAATCGACACGGCTAATGGATCGTTATTGAAAACAGCCAAATTCATGGTGGGTAAGGTGAGAGCGCCGGTTCCCCCCCCCCCCTGAGGGCGGGTGATTCTCACCCCCGGTACCCCGTCACCGGGGCGGAGAAGGCGGAGCTCTTTGCCGTAACCTACCAAAAGCAGATAACTTCTCCAGGACCCTCAGCTGAGAAGAGGAATAAAGTTGACAAGTTCAAGCAGGAATTCCTTTCTTACCAAGGAACTCCCAACCCCGGCTACTTGATCAGCCAAATTGTCTCGCCGAAGATAATACACGATATTATCCGAGGTTTGAAAGTCAGAGAAGCTCCTGGTCGCGACCACATCTCTCCAATACAGCTGAAACGACTACCCAACAAGCAAATTGCGCAGTTGATTAATATAGTCAATGCAATTTTCAGACTCCAGCACTTTCCATCTCTATGGAAACATGCCCAAATCACCGTTATCCTTAAAAAAAGGAAAAAGCCCACAGGAGACAGGTAGCTACAGGCCGACACAGGCCGACACAGGTGGACTCTGTGATGATCGGACGCGTTAGCGACTTCGCTGGCCATTGCGGGGGCAGATGACCATGGCTGTTGACAGTTCCAGCAGCGAAGGTCCGATCTGAAATAGGGAGCGGGCACCCCCAAAGTCGTCTCGTAGAAGGCGCGGCGGCTTCAATCTAACCAAGAGAATAGCCTTAGCCCCGACGACGGTGAAGAATCGATGCACTGGGATTGACAGCACCATCCAATCCGTCCATTCCGAGCTACTAAAACGCATAACAGAACAACATCAAAGTAAGAATAACACCGCCAACAACCGGTATAACAACAAGAAAAGAAAGAGAATACGTCAGAACATCACCCAAGGAACAAGAACCGAGCAGTTCATAAGCTCATTCAACCCCAACAGAGTCAACGACCAGGCTGAATTCAAGCAACTTAATCATGAATAAACTTGCACCGGAATCGATCCTTACGGGTCGTTTCCGGAGCAGTTACCCCCTTTTTCAATCAAGGTCGATTAATCTTGACTAGTACCGTGAGGTACGGAACCACGCCAAAAGAACGGCGTCTAAAAAACCCCAACCGATTGCGACTGACGCGAAACAGACGTGATCGGACAACAAGTGAATAAAAGTTTGGGTCATAGGGTCAACTTTCACCACAAGAAAGCAGTAGTAGTTTCCACAGCTTTCAGTCTTCAGACAAGCATTGAGAATGCCAAGTGTGACCTTGGCGAAACGTCTGCACGTTCCCAACAAACGGGACACAAACGATCGGGATGTACTCCCGGACAATAGTCTAGCGTATTCTTCCATCCGCGAATCACTACGAACTAACATATATATATATATATATATATATATATATATATATATATATATATATATATATATATATATATATATATATATATATATATATATTATTTATTATTCACGTATGGGCCCTGGTGGACCACGCGAAGTACAATTAGAGGCGTTAGTTGTTGTTAGCCTTCCTTTGTGCCCATACTAATTTCATTCTTTCGCTGTGAGCTTGTTTCCTTTCGTCAGACCAAGTTGTTCCAGTCTTCCTACATTTTTCTCTCTGGCCAACCTTCCAAACGTTAACCTTGTGTCTGAAACAGCCCCTATCTTGAATTTCACTTTGTGTAATATTTGCTGATCTTAGGTCCTCTTTAATTGCAGCAATCCATTTAATTATTTCTACTTTATCTTTACTCCTATTTTCATAAAATTCGACTATTTGTCTAGTTAACCTACTCGGATTCATCCGTTTTATGTGTCCGTAAAACTTAAGTCTTCTTTTTCTCATATCGCTATGTATATCTGTGTATTGTTTGATTTCTTGGTTTTCTCGAAGTCGGTATGTTGTGCTATTTATTTGTTTGGGCCCTAGGATTTTTCTTATGATTTTTCTTTCCTTCTTTTCAATGTCCTCGATGTCCCTCTTTCTATTCAAAATGAGCCTTTCCGCAGCATATAGACATTCTGGCTTAATAACTGTGTTGTAATGTCTCAGTTTTGTGTTTTTAGATAGGCATTTTTTGTTGTAAATGTTTTGTGTAAGTCTCAATGCCGTTTCCATTTTTTGACATCTACCCTTATTGGCCGCTTTTTCCAACCCATTTTCCATGATTATTTCACCCAAATATTTGAATTGAGAGACTCGTCTGATGTTACCATATTTTGTTTTTAGAAATGGCGTTCTTAGTCTGTTGCAGGTCATGTATTGTGTCTTTTCAAAGGAAATTTGGAATCCTACATTTTCTGCTGTTTCTTTTAGGATTTCAATCTGTTTCTGTGCCGTTAATTCATCTTGAGCTAAAATTGCTAGATCATCAGCAAATGCCAGACAATCAATTTTGATGTTGGTTCTCAGTTAAATAAAAGTTAAATAAAACACAGTTAAATAAAAGTGGTGAGAGTCCATCCCCTTGTCTCACTCCAGTTTTAATTTCGAAGGGCTCCGAGATCTCACCCATGAATTTAACTTTTGACCTTGTGTTAGTTAACATTGCTTTAATAATTGCCAGCGTTTTCAGATCTAGTCCTTGTTCTTTCAAGATTCGGAATAAAGATTCGCGGTCAATAGAATCATATGCTTTTTTGAAATCCACAAATGTACAGACGAGATTTTTATTGTACAGTTTTTGATGTCTTAGAATCAACTTCAGATTCAGGATCTGTTCAGGGCAGGATCTGCCCGGTCGAAAACCTGCTTGATATTCACCAATGTTAGGTTCTAACTGTCCCTGTGCTCTGCCTAGTAGACATTGAGATAGAATCTTGTAACAAACTGGGAGAAGAGATATCCCTCTATAGTTGTTTACATCCGTTCTATCTCCTTTCTTATGTAGTGGATGAATTAGAGCATCTTTCCAATCTTCCGGAATCCGTTCGGTTCGCCAAACTTCTTGTAGAATTTTGGTTATTTCCCTGATTGTACCTGGACCAGCGGATTTCAAAAGTTCCGCAGTGATTCCATCTTCACCAGAAGTTTTGTTATTTTTAAGCCGCTTGATTTGCCTAATTATTTCATCTTCATTCGGTGGTAATGAATCTGGGTTTGTTTGTTTAGGCTTTAGTGTTGCTAATTTGTTTAAGGGCTCAGGACAGTTTAGTATTTGTTCAAAATATATCGCAAGTTCTTTGCAATTATCTTGGTTATTTAGAGCCAATTGTCCGTTTTCCTTTTGGAAGCAAAGACTTTGCGGTTGATAGCCTGTTACTTTAGTTTTAAATGTTTTGTAAAAGTTTCGAGTGTTATGTTTTTGGAAATCTTTTTCTATTTCATTAAGTTGATTGTTTTCATATTTTCTTTTAGTTTGTCTAATTAGCTTCGATGTTTCTTTTTTTACTTCCAAAAATATGTTATAGTTTATTGCTGTTTTTTGACTGTTCCAATCTTTGAATGCTTCACTTCGGCTTAATACTGCTTGCTCGCAAACTTCATCCCACCACGGATGTTTTCTACGTTTTTGTATATATATATATATATATATATATATATATATATATATATATATATATATATATATATATATATATATATATATATATATATGTTATTTCTGAACTGATATTACCATCTTCTCCGGATCTTGTAACACAGCAAAACGGTTTCACAAAGCAATCTCAAAATCGTTGCCTCTTTCCAGCAGTTTTGTAGAATCCACTTTGCTCTTCTATGACCTTACCATTCTTGCGCGTTCTCTTCGACAGTTAATCCTAACTTTTGCTCGTACCATTCGGTGGTCACTTAAACCAACACTAAAATTGTTAAGGACAGTACAGTCGGTCAGATGTACTTTCAAATTTTACTACACTGTCCTTCAGCTTTCGATTGATGAGGAATCCAATTCCGCCACATCGTCTATTTTCCGTATCTCATGTGTAGAGTACGTGTTCAGATGATTCCAGTTTGATTAACTCTTCGCCCTATCTTCGTGTTTCACAGAGGCCAATTATATCCCAATATATGTTATCAAGTTCGATTAACAGTTCTTATAATCGGGCCTCCGTTTTCATAATCCGTATATTAAGCATTGCTATGTCAAAATTCCAATGGCAGCCTAATCTAACCCAGTGATTCTTAGCACCCTCTGCCTTGGGGCAAGTCTTCCTGCTGCCGTAGGTAGTTGCCTCTTGGCCTCCGGGGAAGGAGGGCTGTGTTTGAGGTTGTACTGTTATATTTAAATACATATTGAAGGTATGGACCGTAATCTACCATAGTCTGAGACCTCTGCTTTGACCGGTCACCTCTGCGTTGACCGGTGACCAGGGGTAACCCTCCCAGGAGCATAGATTCCAGAGGGCATGCATAGCTCAAAACTTTACCAGGTCAAGGTCTGATCCACAAAAGGGGTATATATATATATATATATATATATATATATATATATATATATATATATATATATATATATATATATATATATATATGTGTGTGTGTCTGTGTATGTGTGTGTGTGTGTGTGTAATACAAAGCTATACAAATGTGTGTCTCTATGTACTCTATGTATTCGTCTATATGTATCTACTCAAAACAGCGAATCCAATCGTATAGTGTAGATAAGCCAAAGCTACAACGTTCTTGTTTACTGGAAAAATCCTTTGAGTCATTATTTATCGCTCTTGGTGTAACTCCACATAAGTAGCATTTTTGAGATGACCGCGTATTTGTGAAGGCATTGCAAACTTTGCCGTCTATGATAGTTAAAGGAAACTCGTGTTTTACAGACATTTGAGTCTTTCCTACTGAACATATTTTGGAAGTAGTTCAAATACATCTTCCAACACTTTGTTTCTTCATTTGTCAGTTTGGTTGCTTCCTTTGAGAAAATAAATTTTATACGGTGGCAATATATAGTTGAGCACTCATTAACTTAAAAATAATCAGATTTGTTATTAATAATCAAAGAGTTATTTTTGCTTTATATTCAACTTCTTGTTTAAGACTTAAAATAAACTTATTATTCAACATTCATTAATTTTCGGTAAATTAATTGGAAACCCTTCACACCACTAGTCATAATCCGAGTCTGCGACTTATAAAACGAACACCTAATGTCGCTTTTTGATTTAATTTCCTTATTAATAAATCTTTCCGGTCTGTGAACGTGGCCAGGATCGTTTTCTCGATGCCCAGCCGGGCTGAACGTCTTCGATTTTCGTTCTAGATAGCAGAAATTTACTGCAAATTAAAAATACTCGGGCCAAAAGAGGAAAAAAATTGAGCTGTATCGCTTAATAAAGACGGCAGACGGGTAATCTTGAAATAAACTTTCGGGAAATATGAGCAGAGCGATGATCTGGAAAAAAGGGTTTTAAGACCGGGGAAAAAAAATGGAAAAAATATGAAAGCTTGAAAAAAAAATAAGATTAGAAAACTTTGTTGATTTAATTTTTTTTCTTTTTAAAATATAGTACGGTTTCTTTATGTTTATTTTTTTGCTACAAGAAAATAACAATATTTTTTAATCGGAACATTAAAATACCACCTATGTTTAATGTATTGCGTCACTATAGCTCATTCAAGGAAATAATGGTTGTACATCATCAAAATCTATGACGCACTCATTAGTACATGTTCTGAAATAGTTCAATAAAATTTCATAAACAAATAATATTACTATGTAAATCTAGTCACTTTTTTCATACATTTCCTAGATTTGATTGCGAATTGAAGCCACATCAAGATGATCTAGATTAGTTACTCGTTTTCGTTGTAGACGCTTTTGCTTCGGTGATTTCATTATTCTTGAATTTTTTTCGAAATTGCACTAACCAATACTAATATTTAGTGCAGCTGAAACTCGCTAAAAAACTACAATTAACTATGAGACCTACAAACTTATTAATACATACCTCTCTCACAGCGTTTAATAGCAAAAGAGCAACCCCATTATCTCGTTCCTGTTCAAAATAACTGATAGGTGACGAAACAAGTTGCTTACACCGACTGCTTAACGATTTTGGCATTTTTTTTGCAATTATAATCGCAGATTTTTTACTACAGAACTCACAAAAATAGAAACTAAACCAGAAAATAGCTAAAACAGCATAATACCTGGCCGACCTTTTCTGATTTCTGAAGATTTGGTTTGGATTGTAGATAACAAAATTCGAGAGAACCGACGATTCACGATTTCAAAATTATCAAGTGAATTTCCACAGGTTTCAAGGTCAGTTTTCTACACCATTGTTTGGGAGAAATTCAATTACCGAAAATTGTGTTCTCGGTGAATTTCAAGACTGCTTGCTGACAATCACAAAGCAAAGAGACTTTTTGACTCGATACAGTCAGAAAGGAAATAAATTGTTAGAAAACATCGTTACAGGAGATGAGACTTGGGTGTCTTACATGACTCCTGAGTCCAAGCAACAGTCAATGGCATGCCGACACACATCGGTGATTTCATTATTCTTGAATTTTTTTCGAAATTGCACTAACCAATACTAATATTTAGTGCAGCTGAAACTCGCTAAAAAACTACAATTAACTATTAGACCTACAAACTTATTAATACATACCTCTCTCATAGCGTTTAATAGCAAAAGAGCAACCCCATTATCTCGTTCCTGTTCAAAATAACTGATAGGTGACGAAACAAGTTGCTTACACCGACTGCTTAACGATTTTGGCATTTTTTTGCAATTATAATCGCAGATTTTTTACTACAGAACTCACAAAAATAGAAACTAAACCAGAAAATAGCTAAAACAGCATAATACAGTAAAAATAATTCAAAAGGTTTGAAGGCACAACTCAAAAACGATCAGAACATGAAAATAACGGATTCGATGAAGAAAGTTGTGTTAGGCCGGCAACAGTGTCCAGAACCACAAACCTAAATGTTATCTTGACAGCGAATTCGCAGAATGTGATCCACCGACTCACCGTATTTTTATCCTATTCTAATAGGATTAGAGGATGGAGGATCGAGGAAAGAGAGTGTTTCGATCTTAAAATGATTTTTTCTTTCTTATGGTTTAAAATTGGTAATAGATTGATGACGTGCAACCATTATCTCCCTAAATGAGGTATATGTTCAGTCGGATGGTCACTGGCCTATTTCCTCTATATATTTAATGTATGCTAGTACTTAACAATATGTCTAAACATATATCAATTCAAATAAATTTTAACATTATTTGGAGCGGTAAATTTTTAATAATTATAACAAATTAGGCGGATGCCTTATTATACAAAATTGCTCATTTCACTTTCTCTTACAGCAAAAAGATTCTAAATATTATTCTAAATATTCTTGGTATTTTTCGATGCAAATTAATACTGATACAATATTGATACAATTCAAGCTATGATAATACTGATTCAATAATACATGCTACTGATTTACGAATACATGAATACTGATTTAATAATACAGCAAATTCTAGAGAGCCAGCCACGTGAGAAAAAAATTCCCGTGTGATAAAGTCCTTAGCCCATTTAGCAACATATTGTCAAGCGTTGTCATTGTACCAAATATTCTAGCTAATGTCGCTGCCAATATTCAGCCTTCTTCGCTCTACCCATTGGCTCAAACAGATAGGTCGTTCGTGATTGTATATACGAGGGGTATTATTTTAATAAGGTCAATTTGTGAATAAGAGTGCGAATGACGTGCAATCGCCTTAATGCGCTTGCGCATCGGCTCCCAGTATGCTTTGCGCGCGTTTAGCAGCCATATCGTCTGTCTGTGTGCTAAGCTGTAGAAGTTTATACTGCTTAAGAAAATTCAGTCGCCCGCCGACTGTGAGATACGATCTGTAATTCGATTCTTAAGTACAAGAAACAGCAGTAGTGCAAATTCACCGTCAGATTTGTGAATGCTTTAAGTGACAGTAAAGTTCAAAAGTGGATGAGAATGTTCAAGGACGGGCGGGTTAATGTGCATGATAAGTCACGCCCTGGCCGACCTTTTCTGATTTCTGAAGATTTGGTTTGGATTGTAGATAACAAAATTCGAGAGAACCGACGATTCACGATTTCAAAATTATCAAGTGAATTTCCACAGGTTTCAAGGTCAGTTTTCTACACCATTATTTGGGAGAAACTCAATTACCGAAAATTGTGTTCTCGGTGAATTTCAAGACTGCTTGCTGACAATCACAAAGCAAAGAGACTTTTTGACTCGATACAGTCAGAAAGGAAATAAATTGTTAGAAAACATCGTTACAGGAGATGAGACTTGGGTGTCTTACATGACTCCTGAGTCCAAGCAACAGTCAATGGCATGCCGACACACATCGCCGCGAGCCAGAGTGAAAGCCAAACTAACAATTTCAATACGAAAGATCATGGCAACTGTCTTTTGAGGCAGGAAAGGGATTTTGTTACTGGATTTTATGCCGAGGGACACAACAATCAATTCTAATGTGTATTTTGTCCCCTTGAGAAAACTCCGGCGTGTCATACAAAAGAAATGGAGTGGCTAACTGTCTTCCGGTGTGATGTTGCTCCACGACGATGCAAGGCCTCATGTTTCTACACAAACGCAAGGTCTAATCAGGTCTTTTGGATGGGAAGAACAGGATCATCCACCTTACAGTCTAGACCTTGCACCTAGTGATTTTCACTTGTTTCGGTACTTAAGAGTTCATTGGTGGTCAAAGGTTCAACGAGGACGATGAAGTAAAAACTACAGTCATAGATTGGACTTCTTCAAAGGCGGCAAATTTATTTGACTTCGGAATTCAATAACTTGTTGAGCGGTATAACAAACGTTTGAAGAAAAATGGAAATTATGTAGAAAAGTAGATAAAAGTATGTTGAATATGAAAAAATATATATTTTAACGATATTTATAGTATTTTTCTTCTTACTAAAAAACGGTCCTTATTTAAAAAATATACTTCATACATATTATGTGTTAAATAAATAGCGAGAATCTTATAAAAGCAGATGCTAGAGGAAAAGGTTTGCCAACTGTACAGGAAATTCGCAACGCAGTAGAAAAACAAAAGAACAATAAAGCTCAAGATATTGATGGAATATTAGCAGAGTTATTAAAAAAGGTTTAGGTCCTGTAGAAAACTACATGTGCCATCTAATCAGTTTATTATGGATTCAAGTAAAACATCGAGAAGATTAGTATATAGGTATAGTAACACCTATTTACAAAAAAGGTGACAAACTGGAATGTAATAAATAAAGAGGGATCTCATTTATTAAATTGGCCTAAAAAGTATTGGTCTATAAAATATTACCCAATAAAATATTGGCCTATGTCAACAAATCACTGGAAATTATAAGAGGTTTTTGTAAAAAAGCATTGGAAGAAACTTATGAATTTGAAATAGACACTGACACCTTTATAGATTTAAAAAGGGCGTTAACAACATAGACCGAAATGCATTGCACAAAGCGATAAAAAAGTTTAACATCCCTCCACACTTGATTAGACTGATTAAAGAAACTGTCTAGTGTTTAATCCAAAATTAAGATTCAAAGCAATACATCACGCCTATTTCTAACCTATTCCAGCTTGCGCCAAGGTGATAGTCCATCGTGCTTTCTATTCGATATAACCCTTGAAAATGCAGTAAGAGACTTCAATATCAACACATGAGGCATAATCATAAATAACAGCATTCAGATATTGGTATATACTGACGATTTGAATATTATAGCTAGATCAAACCAAGACCTCAAACATGCATACAAAGCACAAAACAAACTTCTGAAAAAATGGGGCTGCAAATTAATATAGAAAAATACTAAATGCATCGCAGTCACAAACAAAACTCCCAAACGGCCTCTAGAAGATCTGGTAATAGGAACAGACAGAATAGAACATGTACAGCATTCCACATATCGGGCTTCCACGTAAATATCACCAATAACATCATCTCAGAAATTAGACGAAGAATACTCATGGCAAACAAACTCATGGTAAACATAGCCTACTATGGACTAATTAATTATTTAACATCAGATGCTTTTTCAAGAAAAACCAAATCTGCTTGAAAATAAACAGTGGACTAGTAGAGAAAAATATTCAAAAAACAAGGAAAATATCTAGTACCTGAATATAGGGCCTAGATTTGGGCCCGAACGGATGCACACAGTAGTACTGTTACGAACCACCGGATGCTTTCATCCGATTTGGCCGACTAATATGGTCAAATCCTTCAGTTGCTTTAGAAGGTTCAACTCGAAGCCCGACTGATGACGGCTCAATGCCAGACACTACTCTCGGGAGATGCTTGTTGGAGTTTGATGACGACTAAGGGACTGAGAATTTTACGTGGAACGCAGGAAAAACATTTTCCTCGTTTTTTGTATATTTACAAAATGTGCTATTTATAAAACACTTATTAGGCTAGAGTTTACGTACTCATCAAACACCTGAACATTGGCGAAGTATTATGATAACCTCTTAAGGCACTTCGAGAGAAATATATTAAGACATGTATATAAGGAAGTTTAGGAAACGGATTTTGGAGCAGGCACTACAATTTTAAGCTGTTTAGCTTATACAGTAAGCCTAATATTGTAAAAATTATATAAATTAATAGGTTGAGATGGATAGGGGGTATTCAGAAAATAAGATAGATAGAGCCTACAAAACATACAAGGATAGTCTGAAAAGTTTCTAGCCTAACACAGAAACAAGTATTGTTCTTGTTAAATTCAGTTTTATTTCTTAACATAGTCTCCTTAAAATTGTATACCCTTTTCTCAGCGATGCTCCGATCTCTATAATCCATCCAATTAGTAGTTGACATCTTATTCTGCAAAATAGTCATTTACAAATGTGATGACCTTATCATTCGATAAAAATCTCTGTCCCCGAACGAAACTTTGTGCCTAGGAAGAGAGAAAAGAGAAAGAAGGTGCTGGTGGCCAGATCTAGTGAATACGGTGGGTGGTCAATCCATTCGCGTCCCAATTCGTGAATTTTACCATGGCGACCACTAAAGTGTGAGGCGGTGCGTTGTCTTGTTGGAACAAAACTTTCTTTTTCTTCAAATGCGGCTGTTTTTCCACCATTTCTGACTTCAACTTGTCAAGTAATGATGCGTAGTATGCCTCCATGACTATTCCAAAAAACAGTCGCCATCACTTTCCGGCCGATGAAACAGTCTTCGCCTTTTTCGTAGTCGATTCACCCTTCGCAGTCTACTGTTTCGACTGTGCCTCGGTTTTAGAAGTGTAGTCATGTATTCAAGTTTCAGCTATAGTTATTAATCGACACCAGAACACCGACATATTTCGCTTGAACTGCTTCAACAAGCCTCGGAAACGTTCATTCGAATGCAATTTGATCCATAGTGAATGATCGCGACACCCAGCACACGGTTAGCTTTTTCGTGCCCAAATCTTCAGTCAATATATGACAAACACATTCTTTCGAGATGCCCACAGCATTCGGCTTTAATTTGCGTAGTTGTATTACCTTTCAAATGCAAGAATTTAATAACGGCTCGATGTTCGATTTTTTTCATCTTTACAGAAACACTCACATCGACTGACATAAATGACTATTAAACAACAACTGAGCATCTAATATAGTTGAGATTACCAAGGTTATCTTTCAGTGCATGCTCAATTGTATTACTAGAATATTTTTGAAGAGTAATATCATCTTCAGGTTGAGGCTGGAAACTTTTCAGACTACCATCGAATATATTACCAATAACCGGTGGGCAACAGACCAAAAGTAAGAACACGTAACAAAGTAAAAGACCAAGTAGAAAAAAACTAAGAGAACTAAACATAAGTAACTAAAAGGACAAGGCAAGAGATAAAAACTATCCATCCATCATCAGCCGATTGAAGTCCTCTGCTTAGGTAAAGGACGTAGGCCTCCCTTAAGAGCTTCCGCTGTGTTCGGTCCTGCGCCGCCTGCATTCAGTTTGTTTTGATGCGTTTAGGTCACCCGTCTATCTGGTGGAGGGACGTTCTCTCTTTCTAAAGGCTTTCGATATTGGTCTCCATTCGAGAATTAGTGTTGTCCACTCGTAATTAACCGCTCTCAAAACATGACCTGCCCAGTTCCACTTCAACATCGCTATTCTTTCTACGGCATCAATCACTTTCATTCGTTTGCGTATTTCTGCATTTGATATTCGATCTCTGAGAGAAACTCCCAGCATTTTCCTCTCCATAGCTAGATGTGTCACCCGTATCTTTCTAATTGTCTGTTTCGTCATTGTTGAAGTCTCTGCACCATATGTGATAACTAGGACACACTGGTTGAAAATGTTTCTCTTCAATTAAACCGGTAATTATGATTTATCTCTCTTTATCTTATATCTTATATATCTTTATCTTATATATATCTCAAATTTCCGAGAGCTGCCCAGGCAAATCCGAGTTTTCTGCAGATTTCACGAGTCTGATTGTCTTTACTGATACTAATCTCGTGTCCCAAGTACTTAAAAGATGTAGTTTACTTTACTCTGATATTATCGATGTATAACGCCCCCGTCATGTACGAAGTTTGTCATAATTTGAGTTTTTGCGAAGTTGATTTTGAGTGCCGCTGTATTGGAGACATAGTTGAGATATTTTAACATCACAATAGCATCATCCAGACGGCTATTAAGAGTAGGTCTAGTGGTTGAGGTTTTCACCGTTAATGTTCACTCCTAAACCGTCCCATTGTGGGTGCTTGCACATGTATTGAAGTAAAGTATTGAAAAGTTTTGGCAAAATGATATCGCCTGGGCGAACACTTCTTCCTATATCAAATTCGTCTGTGTTGTCGTAGAGTTGGACAGTTATAGTGGTGTTTTCATAAATGTGTTTGATGAGTGCACTCACCGTTATTTTGCAATCTGATCAATTCTGCAATCTGATAGAGGTGTTAACATCGTGTACTGGTCCACTGTGTCGAATGCTTTCTCATAATTTATAAAGATAAGCATTAAAGATTTATTATACCCTATCGACTTTTCTATGAGGCTTTTCAATACTCAGAGGTGGTCATTAGTGCCATAACCTCTCCTTAAGCCAGCTTGTCCTCCCCGGTTGGTATGAGTCGAGCTCATTGTATAGCCGATTTGTAATGATTCTGGTAAACAACTTGTATATGTTTGACAGGAGACTGATAGGTCGGTAGATTTCGATATTCGATATTTCTCCCCTCTTATGTAGTAATATTATCATTGCATTGTTTCATTAGGATGGTGTTGATCCCTTTGAAAGACATTCATTAAAGAAAATTTCCAATGCTTGTAATAGTTTGTTTCCTCCCATTTTGATAGCTTCTGTGACTCTTCCATCATCTCCGGGAGATTTGTTGTTCTTCATCTCAAATAGTGCTCATTTTACTTCGCCCAGTGTGATATCTGGGATGTCCTCTGATCCTTGATTTCAAACTTTAGTTATTTGATTATCTAAGGTTCCTTTTGTTTGTCTTTTATGTAGCTCGGCATAAACGATTTCCACCATTTTTAGAATTTATTCTCTGTTAGTTATGACATTGGTTTGTTTGTCCACCAGCTTACAAATGTTTTTCTTACCTTGAGAAAGTTTTCATCTGAGAACTTTTAGGCTCTTATTCTTCTCTATAATATTATTTATGTTCCCGGAGATAAATTTTCTTATATCTTTTCTCGCCAGATAGGACTCAGGGACTCAGAACCATCTGGAGTTGTTGAGCTAATGGTGTATAAAAATACCGCATTAAAAATGTTTGTATAAGTGATTCTGAATCATTGGAAATGGCGAAGAAGGATTACAGTGAGTCAAATATATCGAAAACACGAGCATAGAAATAGTACAAAGCATTCAACAACAAGAAATGTTGCAGATTAGCCTCGTTTCGAGCGATTTTCCATGTCTTCAACTAACAAAGCATCGACATAGCGGCGATGGAAAATTATTATATAAGCTTAAATGTAAATACCAGCTAAACGTATTAAACTATCTCGCTGACCATGCTTAACTCTAAGGTAGTAGTAAAAATCCAACAACACACCACAGTAGAATTTGAAATCGAAGAAGGTTTGCGACAGAGGGGTAGATTGTCACCAGACTTGTGTAACATAGTATTCAAAAATGTCATCAGCGAAATGTGCGTAGACATAATTAGAAATAGAACTGATCAAAGAAGAGAGTAGAACTGAATAATTGGTGATGGCAACATTGTAGTTGAACATGAATTTACATATCTGGGAAATAAAATAAACTAGAAGAAAACAACGAAGAATCACCGAAGATATTATAAATAATATTATGAAATGTAATACTATTTAAGCCCTGCAGTTGACCATAAGGTCAAATCTTATTCAAAGAAACACGAAAGTTAAGATCTATAAAACACTCATTTGAAGAAACTCGCTCACAAAGGAAACAGAAACGGTGCTTGCTGTATTTGAGAGAGGAATTCTTGGTGATGTGAATAATAATGGAAATTTTAAGACCAAGAACAACTTTAAACTCAACCTATTATGCAACGATCTGTCTATAATGGACTATGTAAGAGTTCAGCGACTCAGATGGGCGAGACGAGAATATCAGGAAGCAAAATGCCAAAAAAATCATGATCGGACGAATTGTGGGTAACAAAAATAGAGGCAGACTAAAGGAATTGTGCCAGAATAGCGCAAAAAAAATGCTGATACACATCAAAAATTGGCAAAGGGTTCCAGCAGCCCAGTTGATCGAGATGGAGGCGAAGATTAAAGGAAGCCAAAGCTCATTAACGGTCGGTAGCCCCACAGGGAAACGAAGATGATTAAAGTACACTGTTGTTGCATGCTGTTCAATTCAAAAAATTATAAAACGTTTGTTGATCATCACAATCATCATGAAGAGATCATAATTACCTCTGATAATTATAATAATTAAGAATAATTATAATTAAGGTCGTGAGATAATATTAAAAGAACGGTAAAAGTCCCACATCAAAATTACATTCAATATGGAAATCTGCTTTATTTTGAATAATATTTAAATTTTTCAATTCCTTATATAAAATTCAGACATTTCTAAAGAAAATTGTTAGCGCCAACAATTTTATAAATGAAAATCACAACATTTCTCGGAAATAATATTTCGAAAATAAAAGAAGCAATATTCCAGTTTTTATACACGAACAGTTAATGTTTGTCATTATTTAGGCTCAGCGCCATTATTTGCAGAATTCCATTATTTCTAAGCCTACTTTATTTTCGGTTTCTTTTACTCAGATAATTTTCACCCCTTGTGGTTTATGTGAAGGACATGTTTATAGGTACAAACAAACATAGCGGAATGAAAGTGAAAATTATGTCGAGTAAATACAAAATCTGAAATAAAACAAAAAGTTATTAGGATGGCAAATTCAGGCGATAAAAACAGTTATGGTGCTATCTTAAAAACTGTATTTTTTCCTTGTGGTGTAGTTATTACATTGTTGTAAAAACAAAGAATAATTAAAAGATAAATGCCCCCAAATATCCGATAAACTCCGATAAACTCCTAGTCATCACTGACCTCGAGCAATCAATCATTGGTTTGTGTTTAATATTTCCAGATTTGTCTTGGAGTTATCATCAATATAGATATAAATTATCCCATATAAATATATATTATTTTTCTTCTTCCTGCGGTGTTACAGCAGCCCATCAGTGAGCCTTGACCTCCTTCAACCTTCGCCTCCAACTGAATCGATCTCCTGCAGTCCCTGGCAGTTTTTAATGTGCAGTAGTTCTTCAGCATATCTTACTCAACATTATCCCCTATTCACCCCTCCAGGATTTTCTTTAGTATTCGTTTTCCTGGCATTCTCACAACGTGTCTCGTCCATCTGAATTGCTGAATTGCGTGAGTTCGAAGTTATACTTGATCCTCCAAATTCTATTATCATTAACAGTACCGAAAATTCTCCTCAGTAATCTTCTTTCAAATACTGCAAGCATCTCTTCTGTTTTCTTTGTGAAGATCCACGTCTCGAAGCCATACTGCTGGCGCTGATTACTGGTCCAATAAATGTTTTATGGATTCTAAGTTTTATGTTCCTTTGAATAAGTTTAGATCTTAGGATAGAATACAGGGACTAAGTAACTTTGTTACGCTTTATAATACAATTTCAGATATCTCCTGTGATGTTCTTTTTGTCAAGTTTGCTTCCCAGATAATTTTTTTCACAGCATCCATATTGTCATCATCGATTATCCAGTTCTGTTTTCTTATTGGACTGATTCATTTTTTCATCACCTTTGTTTTGTCTATATTTATTCCGGACTAGCTCTTTTGGCTTTCACCTGTATTTCATACAAGATCCTACCCACCCGCCTCGCTGGGCGCAAATCAAACTTTAGTAACAATTGTTTTTTTATGATTAAAATGACTTACCATTCCATAGTTTTTGCCTGCTATTTCACATTTTTTTTTCTATAAATTTTATGAAAACTACATTGCGAGTGATTCACAGCGATACATTCCAAAATTTCAAATTTCCGCTAAGTATTTTTTATTTAAAATTTAAGGTACCTTAAGACTTATTTTTAATAAATCCTAAGGTACCTTAAAGCTATATTTATTATAAAAAATGTAAGACATATTTTTTAAAGACGCTTATTTAAAATAAAAACACTTTAAGCGGGATACAGGTTGAATACCCCTACTCTAGAGCAACCTACATACAGTTGACCATATAAAAAACATGGCGTGCTTAAATTTATATCCGCTACTTTCAGTATTCGTTCATGATTTTCATTGAAAGCGCTAACTAACGAAACTGTAAACTATTGAACTGGAATGGTAGATTATTTGGAACTATTTGGATCTGAGAAATCAAAACTTAATCTCTTTTCGCTGCACCAGTGAGAATAGTGCCCTTAATAACATTTCTTCCCAGCTTCGTAACGCCTAATCTTGTACCATTGCGTAACCTTGGGGCATCCAAGTTACGTATTAGCAGAACTGGGACGCCAACTTTAAACCCCAGTTTGTGATACGGTACTCCCGAGAAATCCAAGGGGTTAAAAACACAATTCTTTTATATTGTCTAAGTTATATTTTTATGTTTTAAGCGAAAGCAATCAAAATATTTGACTGACCAGCAAATAAATAATTACGGTTATGTGTATTAATTGATTTGTTTTGTGTATATAAAATAAAGTTAATTTATTACCATGTATGATTTCTTTTTCATTTCTAACTTAAATCTTAAAAACCGGAGTACATTAATCTTTTACACCCCCACAACCCCCTTTGGGAGTTGATTTTTATGAATGCTTCTCCTTAGCGAACATCAACGAGGCATGAAGAAGTTTGTAAGTCTTTATAGTTTCGTAGAATTCGTGAAAAGTGAGTAGTATATATATATATATATATATATATATATATATATATATATATATATATATATATATATATATATATATATATATATACATATATATATATATATATATATATATATATATATATATATATATATATATATATATATATATAAATAAATATATATATATAATAAATATATATATATATATAAATCTCGGATTATCTACGGCTGTCGCCGCCTCTCCGTCCCCAGTTTCCAGTTCGTTCTGTCGTGACACATGTCCTCTTGCAAATCTCTTGCTTCCATGGCTTCGTCAACGCCGTCTCTCCAACTTCTTCTTGGTCGTCCTCTCTTTCTTCTTTCTGGAGGTATCCATTCCAACACTTTTCGTGGCCATCTTGTCTCATTCATTCTTTTTGCATGTCCGAACCAAGTCAATTGTTTTCTCTCTATGTCGTCCACAATATCTCTCTCGATGTTCATGTCCCTTTTAATGTTTATATTTCTTATTCTCTCAAGTCTCGATCTCCGACAGCTCCTTCTCAAAAAATCCATCTCCGTGGCCAGTAGTTTTCTTCTATTAGTATTATTTAAATCCCACACTTCTGAACCATAAGTCAAAACACTCTTTACGATTGAGCTATATATGCGAAGTTTTGTTTCTCGCCTAATTTTTCTTTCCCACAGGACAGAGTTGAGTGCTCCAATGATTTGTCTACCTCTTATTATTCTTGTTTGAATTTCATCATTACTATTACCTTGCCTGTTGAAGATCACCCCTAAGTATTTAGCCTTGTCAACGTTTTTTATTGTTCCGTTTTCCAAGGGTAAATCGTCGTTGTCATTACTACTCACCGCTAAGTATTCACATTTATTTAAGTTAATTGTGAGACCAGCTAGTGTGTACTCTTCATTTAGTTTCCTCACCATATAGCTCAAATCCTGTTGGTCTTCTGCAACCACTATCTGATCGTCGGCGAAATAAAGAGTATATAGGGTGTCATCCCCCACCCGAAAGCCCATGTTCCAACACTTCCGTGCCCAGCCTTTCATGGATTGGTCTACGTATAGTTTGAATAAGGTGGGAGATAGACAACATCCTTGTCTTAGCCCCTTTGTTGTATTGAATGATTCAGATAGTGATGTTCCAATTTTAATAACCGCAGAATTCTGTTCGTAGTAAAGTTGGACGGCCCGAATCAATGTTGGTCTAATCTTGAGAGTTTCCATTGCTTCCCATAATTTCGATACTGGTACACTGTCATAAGCTTTTTCTAGGTCTATGAAAGCTATATGCGTCTCCCTGTTTCGCTGGGTTCGTTTTTCTAGGGCTATTTTTAGAGTGAAAAGGTTGTCTGTGGTGGATCTCCCTGCCCGGAAACCGGCTTGTTCTTCCGCTTGTTTATCCTTGATGTCTTCTTCTATTTCATTTCTAAGGATTCGGGAATATATTCTTCCTATTGTTGGGATTACCGCTATACCTCGGTAATTCTTAGGATCATTTTTTGAGCCTTTTTTGTGAATGGTTGATATATATGATGTTCTCCATTCGATCGGCGTTTCTTCCCCATTCAGGCATCGTTGAAACATATTCTTCAACATTCTTAAAAGTTTTTCGGGTCCATACCTTATGAATTCCGGGTGGATCCCTCCAGGTCCAGGGGATTTTTTTTTATTTTTGTGTCTTTCACAGCTTGTTGCACTTCTTTTAGTTGGAGATCTATAGGAGTTAGATTATTTATTTGGTGTTGTTTTCCTAGAAAATTTTCACGTCTCTCTTCCAAAAGGTCTTTAAAGTGGTGTACCCAGTATATATATATATATATATATATATATATATATATATATATATATATATATATATATATGTACCCAGTATATATCTATATATATATATATATATATATATATATATATATATATATATAATGACCAGACTTAATGAGTTTCCTAACCGTATGCATGGACAACAATAAAATCTGTAATAGAAAATATTACGGAGGGACAATTGGGGCTCAAAATGAACGGAAAAACAAAAGTCGCGAATGGTATGACAATTAATGTAAAAAGGCGGTGGAGAATAGTCTGTTCGGCTGAAGTGCATAAAAAACCTACAACAGTACAAAAAGAACAATACAATAGATTGAGAAGAGAGGTCAAACGTGTATAGAAGAGAAATAAATAGAAGTTTATTAAAACGCAAATAGAGGAGATATAAAAAGCATACGTCAAACAATAGGCAAGACAATTCTACTAGAACATTAAAAAAGCTCTTATCCTAGAGAGACTGTGATCAAGGACGCGAATGGCGAAGTTTTAACCAACATGAAAAGTATAATAGGGCGATGGAAGACATATTTTAAAACACTATTAAACGGAACCACCAGAGAAGGTCGTAAATATAGGTCACAATTTATGAATGCAACCCAGCTATTAGTAGAAGTACCATCTTGCAAAAGGTGGAAGAAAGTTTAATGAAACTTAAAAATACTAAAGCCTCCGAGATAGATAACATACCTTCAGAACTAATGAACTTCCTGGATTTTCAAGTCATTTATCAATTAACACTTAACATCTGGAATAAAAAACAGATGGATGCCACTCTTCAGGTTGTGATATGCCCGATTCATAAGAAAGAAGATAAACTTCTATTAAAAATAGTAAGGTAGAGGATAGAATTATATGTCAAACAAGGAATTGGTAAATATCAGGCTGGGTTAAGAAGAGGGCGCTCAACAATAGATGAATTATTCATAGCATATCAAATAATAGAGAAAACAACCGAATTTGATACTCCTTTATTCCAGATGTTCATGGATTTCAAGCAGGCGCACGACCGCTTACAAAGTGCTGTAGTATACGACGCCATAAAGGAAAAGGGAGTATCAGCTAAGTTTATTAGATTAACCTAAATAACGATGCTTAATTTCAAAGCAGCAATAATTCAATTCAACATTCAATACACAACAGTAAAATTTGAAATCGATAATGTTTAATGTTTAATGAAATGAATGGGAATTTTTTTATGTGTTTTTATGTAACTCTCTTGGTTAAATGATTTTAACCAAAAAAAACAATCTCTTCTTAGAATTAAAACACCCTCAAATCAGTCAGAGCAGCTCTCAATAGTACCGAAGTGAAGTATAATTCGCATTCATATCTTCACATAGCTTTACAAACAACCTAACTTTTATAAAACGATTTTTATATAGTTTATGACATAACTGTCCATAACTTTTTTAAAACTGTTATATTTCTCGTTCATATTGTTAAGTTCCTGGCTGCTGTGTGAAGCATGCGAGCTAACTTCAGGTGCTTTTTTTTAACTAATAAGTATGTGACATCGTTCGAAGAATACAAGAATTTAAATAGAAGTGATCATACCATATAGCGATGCGATGGGAAGACAGGTCAGGATAAAGGCAATCATGGAGTGGGTACTGCTTGAACGCAAACGTTCATGAAAAAGACCGAAAGTACGATGAACTGATGACATGAACTATATTTTACCCGAATAGCAGAGGAAAGCTCAAGACCGCGTGATTTTGAAGCATGCTGAAGAGGCCTTCAGTTAGCATTAACATGGACATGGGCTAATGATCTTGATATAATATATATATATATATATATATATATATATATATATATATATATATATATATATATATATATATATATATATATATATATATACATATATATATATATATATATATATATATATATATATATATATATATATATATATTAAAATACTAAAAGCTAAGTAACATACGTTACAATAAACAGAACCAGTCATATATTTTGTAACAGAAAACTGCAAATTTCCCCGATATCAGTCTAGAACTGAGTATTTTTAATTTCCAATTTGGTCCAGAGTCTAAATTGAACTTGTTCAATGACCCGATGGCAATAATCTCACCAACCGTATCTGTTTTCTCCACCTCGCCATTTTCCACAAAAGGAAAATAAAAGGTGAGACACCATTGCAGGGTCATAAGTCAAAGGGGCACGTGCAATGCCTCGATGGCGCCGAGTAGAGAGGGGAAATTTCTGGTGGAAGACGGGTATCAAGAGAACTAAGGCGCAATAAGAGGCTGGAATGATGGAATCTTGCTCGGTTTTAATTTAACAGAAGCGAACAAGGTGAATCGGCGAATCGGGGTGGCTGCTGGTTCTCATTTATCTATTTAATGGGTTAGATGGGGGTGACGTTTATTTGTTATTTTCAGAAGGGTAGATAGTAAGTATTTTTAATTGTTTTATTAGTGGAATTAGAAGAACATATTATTAAAACATTAGCGCAATTCCTATATATGAAGATATAGTAAAACGTCACATACTTTTTCGATGGCAGTGTGATCTAAAAGATGATTATATAATATATTTGAAAAGTAGATGTCTTTCTAGTAACGCTCCATGCATTTCAAACCGATATGACCTTTAGTTTTGTTTTGATAGTCCTCCAAAATAGATAAATTGGATATTTTTTATTGTTGATTAATCATTACTAATTGCATGGAAAAACCATCTCTCAAACTAAAGAAAAATCAAAGAACTATTATGCGGACGTTGTGCCGAAAAACCACGAGAGGGGATCAACGATCAACAATATATATATATATATATATATATATATATATATATATATATATATATATATATATATATATATATATATATATATATATATATATATATATCGATAAAAATATTTCATTTAACATTAAACATTATCGATTTCAAATTTTACTGTTGTGTATTGAATGTTGAATTGAATTATTGCTGCTTTGAAATTAAGCATCGTTATTTAGGTTAATCTAATAAACTTAGCTGATACTCCCTTTTCCTTTATGGCGTCGTATACTACAGCACTTTGTAAGCGGTCGTGCGCCTGCTTGAAATCCATGAACATCTGGAATAAAGGAGTATCAAATTCGGTTGTTTTCTCTATTATTTGATATGCTATGAATAATTCATCTATTGTTGAGCGCCCTCTTCTTAACCCAGCCTGATATTTACCAATTCCTTGTTTGACATATAATTCTATCCTCTACCTTACTATTTTTAATAGAAGTTTATCTTCTTTCTTATGAATCGGGCATATCACAACCTGAAGAGTGGCATCCATCTGTTTTTTATTCCAGATGTTAAGTGTTAATTGATAAATGACTTGAAAATCCAGGAAGTTCATTAGTTCTGAAGGTATGTTATCTATCTCGGAGGCTTTAGTATTTTTAAGTTTCATTAAACTTTCTTCCACCTTTTGCAAGATGGTACTTCTACTAATAGCTGGGTTGCATTCATAAATTGTGACCTATATTTACGACCTTCTCTGGTGGTTCCGTTTAATAGTGTTTTAAAATATGTCTTCCATCGCCCTATTATACTTTTCATGTTGGTTAAAACTTCGCCATTCGCGTCCTTGATCACAGTCTCTCTAGGATAAGAGCTTTTTTAATGTTCTAGTAGAATTGTCTTGCCTATTGTTTGACGTATGCTTTTTATATCTCCTCTATTTGCGTTTTAATAAACTTCTATTTATTTCTCTTCTATACACGTTTGACCTCTCTTCTCAATCTATTGTATTGTTCTTTTTGTACTGTTGTAGGTTTTTTATGCACTTCAGCCGAACAGACTATTCTCCACCGCCTTTTTACATTAATTGTCATACCATTCGCGACTTTTGTTTTTCCATTCATTTTGAGCCCCAATTGTCCCTCCGTAACATTTTCTATTACAGATTTTATTGTTGTCCATGCATACGGTTAGGAAACTCATTATATATCATTATATATATATATATATATATATATACTGGGTACACCACTTTAAAGACCTTTTGGAAGAGAGACGTGAAAATTTTCTAGGAAAACAACACCAAATAAATAATCTAACTCCTATAGATCTCCAACTAAAAGAAGTGCAACAAGCTGTGAAAGACACAAAAATAAAAAAAAATCCCCTGGACCTGGAGGGATCCACCCGGAATTCATAAGGTATGGAAATGAAATAGAAGAAGACATCAAGGATAAACAAGCGGAAGAACAAGCCGGTTTCCGGGCAGGGAGATCCACCACAGACAACCTTTTCACTCTAAAAATAGCCCTAGAAAAACGAACCCAGCGAAACAGGGAGACGCATATAGCTTTCATAGACCTAGAAAAAGCTTATGACAGTGTACCAGTATCGAAATTATGGGAAGCAATGGAAACTCTCAAGATTAGACCAACATTGATTCGGGCCGTCCAACTTTACTACGAACAGAATTCTGCGGTTATTAAAATTGGAACATCACTATCTGAATCATTCAATACAACAAAGGGGCTAAGACAAGGATGTTGTCTATCTCCCACCTTATTCAAACTATACGTAGACCAATCCATGAAAGTTATTAGTTAAATTATTAGTTAAGTTATTAGTTAAAAAAAAGCACCTGAAGTTAGCTCGCATGCTTCACACAGCAGCCAGGAACTTAACAATATGAACGAGAAATATAACAGTTTTAAAAAAGTTATGGACAGTTATGTCATAAACTATATAAAAATCGTTTTATAAAAGTTAGGTTGTTTGTAAAGCTATGTGAAGATATGAATGCGAATTATACTTCACTTCGGTACTATTGAGAGCTGCTCTGACTGATTTGAGGGTGTTTTAATTCTAAGAAGAGATTGTTTTTTTTGGTTAAAATCATTTAACCAAGAGAGTTACATAAAAACACATAAAAAAATTCCCATCACTAAAATGTTCAGTCTAAAATGTCCAGATCCTAAAATGTCTGGAACCCTCTAAAGAAAATACCGATAAAAATAAGCCTGTGCAGGCTTGATCAACTAATAAACATAACTCTAATAGTGGGATTACTTAACCTGGACTGTCTGCAGCGTCGACCATCTTTTCTGTTATGGTTTCTGACTGAGTGAGTGTTCACCGTAAAGTATCCAGGGGCGCAAGAAGCAAGATATACGCAAGATAGTACTACCTATAGCGGCCGATATTTTTTAAACGCTACAATATCATTTGGCACTTTCAAGTGGTGTTCGCTTCGAGTGAAAAATTAAACTCGGTTCAATCTGTTGAACTCTTCACTTGAAACGGACATCATTTGGAAATGCCAAGTGATATGTTGGTGAAACGTCGTGACCCTTTACAAAACGGATGGATGGATTATGGAATTTTTCTATCATCCGTGAAAATATTCGATATAACATGAATCTTTTAATCTCTAGTTCCATGACCGACTAAAATAACCTTTCTTTCACTCTATCCGTAGTTTCACATTTTTTTATTTTCTTGGGATACCCCTAGTATTGGCTGATTACCCCTAGTATTAGGAAAGAATATACAAACTATTTCAAACTCTTCCCCTTAGTCCGATCAGTGAATGTCCAGTAGATTCAATTGACACTCATACTTCTATAATAAACATATATTCCTTAATCTTCCTTTTTAGGTGATCAAAATCAAATGTAAAATCGTCCATTTTTAAACACAAATAAAATGTTTTCTTACTTTATTTTACTTAAGGCAAAAATTATTAATTCAGCTATAATGTACACCGTTTGCAGTTACAGAATTCATTGCTTGTAAAGTTGTAACTCAGCAGGTTTGCTTGCAGGTTTCGTTGAATACATATAAGTGAAATATTTCAGGAAACTTCAAATTCGATTAAAATAAAGTGATTTAAATTAAACGATTTGTAAAATTAAAAAAGCTCATCTAAAAATATAAAGATAGAAATGGGAATGGAAAACCTTTGTGTTTTAGCTGCAAGGAATATGGTCATGTTGCAAAATATTGGAGGACAGAGGATCGCACTACCAGAAGCAGAATAGAAGTTCTTTGTTACACTTGCAGAAAGGAAGGTCATATTGCAAGAAATTGCCCAATATACTGTAAACTACATGTTGGAAGTAGCTTGCAGTTAATAGTACAAAAAGAAATAAAATATCTAACACGACAAATAGTCAAGCAGAAGAAGACACCAACCCTGATATTGGTTTTGGAAAATATATTAACGTCCGCTATCATAGAGTCCACGAAACAGAAAGAAAGCGTCAATACCACCACCGGAGAAACCAAAACAGAACAAAACGAGTTTAAAGTAAAATCTCCATTAGAAAACCTAGCTAAGGTTGAAAAGGAACTAGACATAGACGAAATTCGCAACCAAATCAGAAAGGAATTCGAACTAAACTAAACTAAAAGAAGGAATATTTATTGGACCTCAAATAAGAAAGCTTCTAGGGGATTTTCGTTCCCAAGAAAAATTAAATGAAAAGGAATTGGCAGCTTGGAAGTGTTTTGTAAGTGCAGTGAAAGGATTTCTGGACAACAAGAAAAATGGAAACTATAAAAACTTCCTTAAAATTGTCCTTAAAAATGCATTGTTTACACTCCCATTTAGATTTTTTTCCGAAGAATTTGAGTGCATTAAACGACAAACTGCTGGTTTTTAAAAAGAGATGATGTTACAGACCACAAGTGGAAAATGTTAAAGTTTTTGTCGCTGTATGAGATTTCGTGTAATATATTTGTTAGTCACATAATCCTCAGTAATGTCTTTCCATAGCTTGAACACATTTTACATGTTTATATTAAATAAATATTAGATTTTAAAAATATGTCCTCTCCTTTTTTTCCCCCATCGCCAACTCCCCTCCCTTCCCTTAACAAAAAAACTGAATGTATTACAGTAATTAGCTTATCATGTTCGGATTTAGGACCACAAAATACTTCGCATATACCTATTTTCATTGATGTTACCTTAAAAAAGTTTAATAATTAGAATTACTAAGGTCTCGGGTAGAACCGCGTTTTAGATTTGTAAAATCTCGACGTTTCGGTTTTCACTTTGAAGCCATTTTCAAGAGAATCTGGTTGATTTACTCCGAGGTCTCAATCTGCCTACTCCTCAGAGTTCACAACTAGAAAAGGTCTAGTTAAAAGGTCTATTTACTTACTTTTATATATTCTAATATATATTTACTCGATTTTGAAAATAAATTACAACAGATATTTCGAAGATTTCTGAATAAGTTCTGTTATTTTTTTTCGATCACAGTTGTTAAGACTGAAACCACCCTTTCTATTTTAGATTGAACATCTTTATGTGGAAGCTAATTAACAGTGAACAATTTTCCAGGAAAGTTCAATTTCATTCACCTGCCTCGGCAGATCTATTTTATCCCCTCTCGCCAAAGGCGCTCCCTTATAATGGAACCTGAACTTAATTTAAGAAAGTTTAGGATCTTTTGTTTAGGTTAAACGGATCCAGATATCATCGGGATCGGAGTGAAATATCACACCCCCATCCTACAAAAACCGATAACCTTGATTTAAATTAACGATTGCAATCTCGTGGCGACGATATTTTATCAACCAAGCCGAGTTTTCTTAAATAATATTCAACTTTAATGTTTGTCAAAACTCTTCTTTGAATTAGTAGATATTAAAATCATCAATATGAGGATGGTTAATGAATTATTGTCCTGAAAGTGTAGCCACTGACAAATAAATTCGAAGAACAATTTAAAGAGATACATACAGGGTGCGGCAGAAAGACCTCCCCTATTTGGAACTCTAATAAAAACCTAACCAACAAAGATGCAAAACAAACCTATATATTTCTGAAAAGTATGTACAACGCAGTTTTAAATTTACATGTTTTAAATATGACATCACTCAAATGGCGGCCTCCATTATCAATACATTGATTGAGCCTCTCTCGGTAGCTTTCCATTACACGACGTAGCATTTCAGGGGGAATCGTCGCAATTTCTTGGGTTATCGCCTCCCTAAGTGCATTCCCACAGAAAGAAGTCGCGCGGGGACAAATCTGGAGAACGAGTAGGCCAGCCAATGTCGCCACGCAAGGAGATTACATGTCCAGAAAAGTTGTCTTAAAATTTCAAGTGTACGACGAGATGTGTGGGCTGTTCTTGCTGGCACTTGCTGGCACCACACATTTTCTTGCCCATGTTCATTATAAAGATCAGCCAATCTGGGCCGGAGAAAATTCTCCAGTAATGCGCAATAGCGTCAACATTGTCAAGTCAACGTTGCAGTGACACCATTCTCTTCAAAAAAGTACGGATCCCATACTCCAAATTCGTGAACAGCGCGCCATACTGAAACCTTTGGGCTGTGGAGTGGGCGTTGGTGAAGTTCTCGAGGATTTACTTTCTGCCCAGTAACGGAAATTCTGTTTATTGACCATACCTGAAAGGTGGAAATGAGCTTCATCCGTAAAGATCAAAACGTTTCCGCGAGGAAGGTTTCGAAGCTATTGGCACAAAGTTCTACGGGTTTCCCAATCCGTTTCAGGCAATTCCTGTGTAACAGCAATTTTGTAAGAATGCATTTTGAGATCTCGGTGTAGAATTCTGCGAACACTTCGGTCAGATAACTGCAGCGCTGCTGCGAGTTTTCGTGCAGATCGCCGGGGTGACTGCTCAACCGAAGCTCTGACAGCGGCCACATTTTCCGGTCCTGTTACGGTTCGAGGTATGTCAGGAGGTTTCTTTTTTAATGCCGAACCTGTCTCTCTGAAGTTTGATACCCAAACACCAATGATTCTCTTATCAGGAACGGGGTCATGTCGCCAAAGCGCGAAACGGGTGCGAAAGGCACGCTGCGTCAATATCGGCGAACCGCCATTTCTAATCAACTCCTCGACGACGAATGCGCGAAAGAGACTTGTTTCCTTGTTTTGTTCAAGATTTAGCCATTTTGATTTACAGCAATGTTTACATTTAATAGAAATTCAGCACAATGATAATTAAAATAATAATAATAACTAAAATGATGACTAAAGTTCATAATAATGTAAATAATTAGTCTTCGTATCAAGTAATTTAAAGCCGGGAGAGTCTTCTGAATGTGTTGCAAAAATTGATTTAATTCATGACATGATACTCAATACTCGATAAATATCAATAAGACCACAAAAAACAAATAAAACCTAATGTTGGTTTTTTTAGTCTTTGTGTTGTACTTTCGTAAATTTAACTCACGATTCTTAACATCATTTTAAACAAAAAGTTTCCTTAAAACATATATCCAAAATGCGACCATTTCTCTGGAAAAGAGATCAGAATATTTTGAAATTTTCTTAACAATTGTCAAAGTCAAAATTGCGACTTTGACAATTGTTCTGTGGAATGGAATTCAATTTTTTGTTTGATAGCCGCTCATTCCATGCGTTTGGTTTATTTTATTATAAAAAAAAGGAAAAATTTCACTTTATTGTCGTTTAATGTAAAAGTTAAAATTACTAGCACTAATTTTTCACACCATAACATATTTTAAAATATTCACGTCACATTAAAGAACACATGATTAATTTTGTTTATTAAATGAAATGTTCAAAATGTGCACCATTTGGGTCTATACAACCAGTTTTCCCGAACGCGTTGAAAAAGTCCTGGTGTATGTCTGATCTGGTCGGCTGCACCAAAAATACGTTCTTCTCCGTAAATAAGAAGTATATAGGAATTTTCGCATACATAATAAATTTTGGATTTTAAATGAAACTTAAATACACGCACTGACACACACCATTTTTTTTTTCTTTGTCGCCATGTGGAAATAACACTTTGTCCTGAGGATCTTCTCAATTACTTCAAGCAACGTTGTCAGATCAATTTTGGCTGATGTATGGCGCGATTCTTAATTAAAAAATGTTTTATCAATGGTCATTAGTTGTAGATTCCTAGTTAAGTTATAACCAATTAATACTTGCCAAATATGCTTTTATAGATATTGGCTTAAAACCTTAATTCTTATCATAGCTTTTTGATTGCTGATTTAATAATTTTGTAATTCTATTTCGCGGGAACCCTTAGGATTTTGACTATTATTAAAAGAAACTTTCTTCTTTAAAATTGTGTATAGAATCATTGTTCAAATTTAAGAATTAAGTTTGTACTTTGTGTACAGCTTAATAGTATGTAATAGAAAAATTAATACGTTCCACTTATATTTACTACAAAACAATTATTAGTAGGGTTTAACAACAAAAGTTCCAATGGAAAAATTGAGATAATTGCATAGTTTCATCAGGCTTACTGTATGTTAGACCTATCTATACTATATCTAGAGACTTGTTTGCCAATCGGCAACCAATAATGTAAATTTTTAAATACAAAATTATAAATTGTAACTTTGTTTGTCCAAAAAGAATTAAAACATTTAAATGGTTATAAATTAGAAATACAATATACTAAAATTGTAAACAAGAAAATAAAGGAAAATCATTACATTTTTCTATAGACAATTCGCAGCAATTTTTCAACTTCAATGAAATGAAAACAGAACTAATTTTACATTATTTATAAGGAAGTTCAATGACTTTTGTGGCTGGCCAAGAGATTGTCATGGTAGTTAAATGTTTCATTTTAAAAGCGAATGGCAGCCGTCCAAATGGACGATATTCGCTGTTTTATAGCTCTCGTTTTAGAACTGTTGAAAGATGCTTCGACTAGTGCCAGATAGGTTGGCAGAAAAAAAATCCTTCCAAATCTAGAATTGTTAATTGTGCTGATATCGATAAAAGCGTATGAACACATAAGAGTGTGTCAACTATGAAATTATAATAAAAAATATAAGTGTAAGAATCGCAAAAAAATCTTAAAACAATCTAATACAACACGACTTTATTTGGTTCTTCAGAATACTAATATACCAATAGTCAAACAAAATATTATTTATTGGCCACATAGTACATACTTATTCCTTTTCCAACTATCTGATTCGATGCTAATCGCAATAATAATAATACTAATTGAAATATTTATTAATTTTTCAATTAGCAAATAGTTTAAAGTACAAATAAACAAGAACAGGATAAATTAAAGCTAGAGAAGAAAATTATAAATAAATGCTAATACCCACTCAAAAGACAATGCGTAAATCACTGCAAAACTGATAACTAGGGAGCGGATTTTTGCCCGAGCTCGAGCAAGGTCACTGCTTATCAATGTGTTTAGTCATGGTCGTACACCACTGATTCGTTCTATAGAAAAATGAATTAATGTTAACTTTAGCTTTATCGTTGTTTACTTTGTACTGTTATTTTTTTACCATACAACTTAAAAAACAAAACAATCCAATGTATTCGCCAGAAAAAGTTCAAATAAATTTATAAGGATATAGATATTTTTAATTGACCGTATAGATATTTTCATGCCACTGCATTAAACGATTTATTAATTTATCTTTTTTAAAAAGTCCGGTCTCTACTGATAATTGATAACTAGAGATGGTACGTAGAACACCTCTTAAAAGGCATCCGATCTTACCTAGCCTTTAACTAGCATAACAACAATTCGTTGTCAGATTTTACACTCTTGATCCTAGAAAGAACCACGAACATTTAGGTGTGGATATGTGTTATGTGTGTGTGTGTGTATAAGTGTATATGTATGTATGTGGGGGGGGGGGGGGGGGGGCGGGGATACAAACAACCATCCGAGCGCTGGAATCGAACCAACTACCGCACCAACCACGGTTTTGGTACAGCTGCGCCAACCTTTCTTCCAACGGCATTTAAATGCCTCATATTAAGCTGCCTCATATAACGCTTCTACTTCAGACGCACAGCGAGTACGAGAACGGGTGTTTATTTTGTGCTAAATAGAAAATTAAAGAAACCCATAAATTTATGTTAAAAAAATTAAAAATCATACTTTTCAATAAAAATACCATAGAAAATATAATATTTATGATTTACTTTCCACAAACTGTATCAAGATCGAAAAAAAAACACACTATTTGTGCAAAAAGGTTATGTAACGGTTATTATATATTGACGAAACACTGAAACAACAACAGCACCGTGTGGCGTATACCTATAAAATGACTACGGTCGCTTATATTTTTGTTAGTCTTCACATCTTAAAATGAATATGGTGAGGAATAGTAACATTTTTTTGCCCCACTCAAAGTCATCCCCTCAACGTGACATTCCATTGACATCCATTTATAAGGGAAAACATTTTAATTCACCCCTGGGTATGACCTATCCAGTGCTTCTCCTGGGGGTTAATCTTATTATTCATAAGATTAAAATTAATTTATACTAACTTTAGCTTTATCATTATGTTTAGTTCATACTGTAACTATTTTACCGTACAACATAAAAAACGAGATAATCCAATATAATCACAAAAAATAATTGAAATGCATTTATAAACATTTTGGGGATATAGATATGTTCTTAAATTTAAGTAACATGAAATGACTCTTATATTCATTCACTTATCTTATATGACAACTCTGGTCTCTACTGATAACATATCTAATTTATATTCATTATAATTTATATTAAAAACCGATCGGAACGTTGGCATGTCCTAGAATCGGACGATTCCGAGATCGAAATGCAGAGTCGCTTGTTTTGGTTAATTCTTGCATGAGTGACTCTCCGAAAAGAGACCAGGCTTACGTACTGCATTTGAACATGCAAGAGGCCATGCTGTCAGGCCAGTGCTAACCTGCGAGGCTGTTAATCTGCGTGCTAATCAGA
>JARFXV010000090.1:865000-940000 GCA_031761425.1 Cosmopolites sordidus | reverse complement strand
AGACCAAAACAAACCTGGGACTCAATAGTTGGAAACACATGATAGAAGAAAGACCTGGAACAGGCTTATAAAGGACTAGTATGAGATGTAAACAGCCTTACACCCTATGGATAACCAAAGGAGATGATACTTAATAACCCTAGAATATGTATAATGAGGAAGTTAATAAATGTAAAAGATCGATGAAATTTTAATAGCAGCAAGAGCAAAAGATAATTGCTACTCAACTTGTAAACTTACTTTCCGGATCAGTCATGTAACAAAAAATTAAATTCCGTAAATTTCCTCAGTTTTGTTTCGTTATCATGGCAAAAATCGAGTAAAGCAAAGGAAAAACTGAAAAAAAATAACACAACGGCCGATAGTAAACATATATTATCGACATGCCCCATTGAACTGAGCATCCGGGGAACCTCAAAATAGTAATAACAACATCGAAATGACCAGCGGCATTCGGTCACTATCATATTAGGGTTTATCTAAACGTAGTTCCACGTACCTAATAGTAAATTGCCAATAGCGATCGCATGTTCTAATTGGACATTAAACGTTTGGGTTTTGCATGTGCAGTGGTAAGAAATATTGTCCTTTGTTAGGACAAATCTAATTATGGACCTCTTATAACAATACTGTATATAAAGTAATGTTTTTAAAATGATTAAAATATAATAATTATTATTGGTATAAAGACTTTTAGGCATATGATCTAACGCACATAGAAATTGCAACCACCATTTTTTATGTATTCTTTAGTTTCTCGGTCTCTCCCTCTTTCTCTCTGTTGGCTTCTGCCCATTATGAGCAATGTACCAACTTATTAGGTATAATGAATGGTAGTCTGGTTTAAAGCCATAACTTCGACATTATTCAATGTCAGAAGGACTAACCACTACACAAGTAGAGTTTCGAAAAATTATTGCTTTCGATCATCACTGGAAGCATCCGACTTCATCCGGCATGATAATGCGTCGACAATTGTTTGACAATGATGCACAACAATGATGACAATGACGAAAAACAGAGACATTTTTCAGCCGAAATACCGAAATACAAATTCAAGTAGTAAGTGTGAACACATTACTAATTGTCAAACTTAGCCGAAGTGATTCGTTAGGCTATCTAGGACATGAGGTGGTTTACTTTATCTTAATAGTAAGGCAGTAATGTATTCCAAAATGGCGTAAGTGAGGACAATGATAAGTGTCAAATATAATTCCCTAAACGCCATATTAAGAAGCTGCAGATGCGCCTATAAGTTTTAACATTTTCTGAAAAATGGATAAAACTGAAATTTGAGGAGCTATTACAAAACCATTTCATCTAATAAGTTTAACCGTCGTAACAGACAAGCGAAAAGAGCTATATTCCACTTTAAAGGATTCTTTCCCCTTGTTTTCGACATTACAAAAGTGATAAGTAAGTAGTAAGTAACCGCCGAAGGTACGCGAGCCTGCTGACACTGTAAAAATCTCAACAGATTACGTATATTACATTTTACAAGGTATTTTGGGTATAAAAAAGCTTTAAGCTCGGTGGAAGCCGGATTGGTTGCTAGTCGACCAAAGACACGATTCTGCTGAGTTTCTTCGACGTTTTATAACAGTAGATAAAACATAGATTCACCATTATATGTCAAAGATAAAGTGACAATCCAAATATTGGGCGAAAGCAAAGAAGGTGCATCGAAAATAACCAGAGCGGTTCCATCTACAAGAAAAATCATTTTTCAATTTTCAGGGATTAAGGTAGTGTGGTACTTTGCTTATGACTACCTAGCAAAAATCAGGTTAAACACCGAGGACCATTAGGTCTCATTACTGAACTAATTGAAGTCTGATATTCAGGCTAAAGATCTACACCTAGCAAAATGTTCTCTTTCACAACGATACTGCGCCTACTAACACGCCTCGTGTTATTGTTGCAAAACTCAATGATATATTCGTTGGAATGCTTCCACGAGTATCATATTTTCCTTAGACCCCAGCGATTACTTCCTCTTCCATACTTAAAAAAATGGCTGACTGGACGAAAATTTGCTTCAAATGATGATATCAAAGCTGAGACAACTTCTTATTTTGTAAAATTGTACTAATCACAATATACCGAAGATATTAAAAGTTGGAAAGCCGTTCGTCTAAATGTATTGAATTGCAAGATGACTACGTTGAATAATGTAAAGGGCAAATTTCCTAACCTTCCACACATTATTTATCAAACATTCTCAATGAGAAAAAGTCAGAAGATGTTGTAAAACATGGTATAAAAGTGATTTAATTCTTGTCAAAAGTATTCAAAGAACTATGACAATTGCATAACTTGAAAACAACCGAACGTTAGAAGACCTGAACCGATCTGTGTAGATACTCGCTGACGTATGGCTGTGGTTAAAAGAACGAGCAAAGCACCCACTGGGAGTATGTACGAATACGCATGTACGAACACCCACGCACCCACACACCCACGTACCCACGTACCCACGCACCCACACTCCCGCGTGTAGAGGCAATAAGTTTCATAAATCCAAAATGCAACTCTTTCCGCGGAAAACAAGTTAGTTCTTTAATTTTTGTCCGAACAATTGCCAACGTCCCCAATTCATTTAACTCATGGTAGAAAATTAATTTTTTGCTTCATTGTCCTCTTAAAGTAAACAAAGTTAAAGTTACAACAAAAATTTGGTTTGTTAAAAAAATTATAAACTGTCAAAGTTGAAAGTACTACCATTAATTTTTCACACCATAACACGTTTTAAACGAGTCACTTCGCATTAAGATACACATGATTAATTGTTTTATTAAATTAAATGTTCAAAATGTCCACCATTTTAGTCTAAAAAGCCTGGCACCGTTTTAACCTATTTTCCCGAACACGTTGAAAAAGTCCTGGTATATTTCTAATCCAGTTGGCAGCAGCTTCTCCATAAATAATAAGCACATCGTGCTATTCATGTACAGAATACAATTTTAATTTTAAACGAAATTTAAATACACACACACTGATTTTGTTTTTACCACCACCCTTTGTCTTGGGGATCATTTCAATTAATCAATCCGATGTTGCCAGTTTCATTTTTTGGCTGATCGTTAATTTTCAAAAAATTGTTTTAACAATATTCATTAGTTTATTTGTAGTTTATTCATTAAATAATAACGAATTATTATTTGCCAAATATGCTTTATTAATTGTATTTATTTCGATTGGTGATGTAATACTTTTGCGATATTTTTTGCGGAAATCATAAGTTTTTGACCTTTGTTATAAGGAACTTTTTTCTTTCTAATGACGTGAAGAACCGTTGGTTAAATTTACGAAAGTTATTTCCCTTACACCCCATATATTATATATGATATTTTATATATTATATATGATCTTATATATAATATTATATATAATATTATATATACTATTATATAAGCTATTATATATGATATTTGTTTTGACTAAAGCTAATTATATAAGAAATTTTGTTTTAATAAAAATATTTACCTTAAAATTGAACATTATTTAATTATTAATATATTATTAATTTATAATAATTTCTATCATTGACTCCCGATAATATTAATTATCGATAATTGGAAATCGAGCATTGTTTTGTTCCATCGCAATCACCCTTTCCGAATAAATTCATATATTGTTAAGCGGAGCATCATGTTTATGCCCAATAATAATGAAAAATTTGCATTCGAATCAGAATTCGGACATTTTCTTCTTGCTCGATGGTTAATAATTTTGTCGTTTATCTCTTTGTGACCAGAATATTAACAAATTGTAAATTTTTGAATTATTAACTCGTTCAAATAATTTCAAATCGGAAACCAGTATAATACGCTATAATAAAACGCTTCCGAAATATTTTTACATTAAGGTTGTCCATAAACTCTACCGACAAATAGAAACAGCAAATTCTAATGCTGATTTTGTATCGATTCGACGTAAATCACTTTATACAAAGCTGTTTTCTAAGGCAGCTAGAGCCTTTAGAACGTAGTGCAAATATATCAAACTATTTCAAATGAATGAATATATGTATATAAATATATATATATATATATATATATATATATATATATATATATATATATATATATATATATATATATATATATATATATATATATATATATACTGATGTCGCATCAAACTCTAAAGCCAATTAGCAGCCATACAATATATCTACGAAGTGGTTCCAGCAATTTCGAACTGGAAATCTTGACTGAAATCATACAGAACGACCGAGATATTGAAACTAAGTTGCGGATGACAAATTCAAAGCACTACTGAAAGAAAATAGAATGTGCTAGAAATCGATAGGACCGAATCAGAGGGACACAGCCCTTAGAACGTGATGCCTACATATCATATTTCTTCAGATGAATCAATTTATATAGATTGAGACCGCAGCGGCACCTAAAGCCAATTAGCGACAATAGCAGAGCAGATATAGACCGATTAATATATGCAATTAAAACATTCATATATTTATAAATCTATTGAGAAAAAACAGTTCGTAAATATTCAAATCAGGTGTTAAAGCCCTACAAAACAGGTGCAGAATATAAACTTAGTGTACTGTTGAATACTAGGAATAAATACATTTATGTAGATGTACAAGACCTATACGGGATAGAAAGAACCATACGGGTGGTGTAAGACCTATACGGAATAAGAGTATGGATTAATTATATCCCTAGCAAACAATAAAGCTCCTGATTAGGCCGAACTAACAAACATAATTCTGAAGAACTTAAACAAAAAATTGATAACCTTGTTAAATATATGCTTCAGGTTAGGATAATTTCCATAAACCTGGAAACACTTATCTGCTTTACTTTTTCCTAAACTAGGAAGAACGCACACTAATCGGCAATTATAAAACCAACTTGTCTCCGCTGTACAGTAACTATGTTTATCGAGCAAATTATCCCTAAAGACAAAGTGAAGAAATTGCTAAAAAAATCGTAATACTGAAACATTCCAATTTAACTTCAGAGAGGGGAATTCAACATGCCATCAGCTACAAGGATTACCAGAAACTACAGAAGAGGGCTTTGAACACAAATAATATATTTTTACACGGTTTTGGACATCGGTCTAGGTCTTCGACCTAAATCTTCGGTCTTTATAGCGCATGGTAGAACGGATTGAAATATAAAATTAACTCACTTAAATTATCTCAATACCTAAAGACAATATTATTTTTATTTTTAGGCTGCAGATGCTCTCACACATCGGTAACTTTACTTCGACTATCAGGAAAATTAGAGCTGAACACCCCTATGGATTTATACTTTTTTAATATTTGACATTTATATTAATATTCATTTAATCTGACATTAATATAATGACATCAAGTAATGTTTCTTGCAAATAGTGTTTCTCCTTTATGTATAATTTTCTCCGCTATTATGATAATAAGTCCTGCGCTTTTGTTCTTTTTCAGTATTCATTATTATTCTTTCAATTTCTTGTTCAACAGGAACTTCCACTACCTGATCCATTCTTGTCCTGACTCTCCTCCGCTTCGCCTTCTTCGTTTTCCATCATTTCTTCGCCCTTTAACAAGTCTTCAAAATATTCTCTCCATCTGTCTAGTTTTCCTTCGATATCTCCTACTAACTGCCCATCCTTGATTTTAACGTACTTTGGTTATCTTTTACTGGGTTCTTTCATATTTCTGGCTTTTAATAGAAATTTTTTATTTCATTATTATCATATATTTCTTGAATGTACTGTAATTATTTATCCGTCTGTTCTCGTTTCTTGCCTCTCCACAGCCTTTTCACAACTTTGCTTGTTGCTTCATATTGCATTTTTGTTACATAGTTTGAATTCTTCAGCATCTTTTGCTTTGCAACTTCCTCATTTGCAGTCTTCATCGAACCAATATTTCTCCTTACTTTTCACATCAATTTCTAGATATTTATGTCACTTCCTTCATTCGTGTTTCTAACTCTTCCCATTCCTTATCGATAATATTTTGTCTTAGTCTCCTTAGCATACTTTTTGTCATTTCTTCTTCAAATTGCCGGCAAATTGCCGGACCCTACAGTCATCTTTTAATTTGTTTACATCAAATTCTTTAATTCCTTTTCGTCGCTGACTTTTTGTTGGCACCTCTGTCTTGACTTTCATTATTACCAGAAAGTGATCAGAGTCTGCATCAGCTCCTGACAAATTTTACTAGCCTCTCGTGCTTCCTTTCTGATATTACATGGTCAATTTGGTTGGTATCTTTTGCAGATTCTTTCCGATATAGCCTCAAAGTCCGCTACGGCGCCCTTAATTTTTCTTCTGATTATGAACCCTGTTCTTATCCTCCACTATTAAAAAATGTATAGCGTCTATTTCGATGCCTTCCGTCCTTTTTTGTTTGATTTCTTGCATAGCTCAAACATCTATTTTATTCTGTTTCATTATATTCACTCTTTAGTGCCTCTTCCTCGAAAGCCCTTCTCCCATCCCAAGTTCCAAATTCCAATTCTAACTATATTTTGTGTTTGTTCCCGTTCAATCGTTCCCGTTTTTGATCAAATCGTTTATGGGTTTTTTTCCTAAAACCTCTGAGAGTACTTTTTGCATTAGTTTCCTAATTTGTTGTTGCTTTTAATTTCTTTTCTAATTGTAGCGGGCATGTTTTTCCCCTAGTTTGAGAACTATTTTCATATTTATATTACTTTTTCATACATTATTAGAAATGGTAGATAACAGGGCCGAAATTTATGCTAAGGGTCTAATAATTTAATTTAATATATATGGAATTGCTATTGTTGATCAGTCTTAATTGAAACAAAAATAAACTACGATTTCCATAAAATACAAACTTTTAAAATGATGTAATACAAATAATAATAATTGTTTTGAATAAGATTACAATTAACTACAAGAAATTTAATAAAATTATTCAACGACAAAAGCAACATTAACAAAAATTTTATTTTTGATTTCGCGTAATTGCAAACGATTATTCCTGGCCCTATTCTCGTCACCAAACTGCCCATTTAAAATTGCCAACCTTCAGTATTTAAATGCGGAACAAAATTTAGTGTAAAATTTATTATGGTTTCTACCACTGGCTCCCAATAATGGCAATTATTGTTAATTGGGAATTGAGCATTATTTTGTCCCCGTCGCCCCACCCTGGGCGAATAATTTCATATGTTGTTAAGCGGACATCACGATTAGGCCCAATAATAATGAAAAATTTGCATTCGAATCAGAAATGGGGCGTTTTCTCTCTGTTCGATGACGGTTAATAATTTTGTCGCCATCTGGATGCGACGCAATTATTACCCGTCTATTTTTTTATATTATTACCTTGCCCAAATAATATTAAATACCAAATAGGTGTTAAAAAAAATTGAAGCTAAATACTAGAGATAGTTTAGATAGAAAAATGTTCTTCCTAGCAAGGAAAACACAAAACTTTTGAGATTTCTTAAACATTTTTAAACTTAGTCACCATGCAATTGAATACATTTAAACAATGATGACAACCATCCTAGCACAACCATTATGATAAGCCTCTCAAATATAAGCAAATAATATGGTCTTCAACTAGGCGTTTCAAAAACTAAGGTTATGAAGGTAAACAGAACAAACAACAATTCGTATATCTGGGGACCACCATTACCAATAAAGGACCAAGTAAATCCGAAATCAAACGCCAACTGGCAATAGCTAGAACGGTTACAACTAAATTGAGAAGAGAATGGCGAGATACAGTAACATCAAAAGCTACAAAGCTTAAGTTAGCCCAGCGGTGTATGTGTGAATTACCTCCTCGTGATACACCTTGGGCAACGGTATTAACGGCTAACAGTTCACACAACAAGACACTACAAGAAAGCTATTGAACGTAAATATCTCCGAAGTATGTCAAAAAATTGTCGTTGTTATGATCAGCTTCCCACATAGCCAATATAGATCTTTCCTAATCACACTAAGGATACAAATTCCCGTCATAAATACTGCAAATATCCCACAATGATGTTTTTACATCACAATTTTATAATGGCCAACTGGAATGCCTTCTAAGATAAAGTAGAAAAAAATATTGCCACCATAGAGCAGGCAATCGAAAACCACAGATAATTTGTCGACGCCATGTACAACGCCGCATAAAACAACATTTCCAGAGGCTACCGGAAAACATGACAACAAAACTTCACCTTTGGTCAGGAAAAATAGATCAACAGTTTAAAGAATATCAAAAAACTCGCAACACAGAACTGGCCAGCGAAATTGGCCTCTCAAATATAAGCAAATAATATGGTCTTCAACTAGGCGTTTCGAAAACTAAGGTTATGAAAGTAAACAGAACAAACAACAATTCGTATATCTGGGGACCACCATTACCAATAAAGGGCCAAGTAAATCCGAAATCAAACGCCAACTAGCAATAGCTAGAACGGTTACAACTAAATTGAGAAGAGAATGGCGAGATACAGCAACATCAAAAGCTTCAAAGCTTAAGTTAGCTCAGCGGTGTATGTGTGAATTACCTCCTCGTGATACACCCTGAGCAACGGTATTAACGGCTAACAGTTCACACAACAAGACACTACAAGAAAGTTATTGAACGTAAACATTTCCGAAGTATGTCAAAAAATGGTCGTTGTTATGATCAACTTCCCACATAGCCAACATAGACCTTTCCTAATCACACTAAGGATACAAAAATCCCGTCATAAATACTGCAAATATCCCACAATGATATTTTTACATCACAATTTTATAATGGCCAACTGGAATGGCTTCCGAGATAAAGTAGAAAAAAAATATTGCCACCATAGAGCAGGCAATAGAAAACCACAAATAATTTATCGATACCATGTACAACGCCTCATAAAAACAACATTCCAAGAGGCTACCGGAAAACAAGACGACAAAACTTCACCTTTGGTCAGGAAAACTAGATCAACAGTTTAAAGAATATCAAAAAACTGGCAACACTGAACTGGCCAGCGAAATCTTCGACAACCTAGATCAGGCCAAAAAGAAACGATGCACCTTCATAGACCTTACATCAGCTATGACACTGTATGGAAGAATGGTCTGCCTTCAAACTACAAAAAAATGATCACATGGACAAAAATCTGCCTCCGGATCCAAAAGATTATGAGCAACCAAAGGAATATAGTCCACCTAAACGATAAGAGGAGCTGTGGAAAGACTATTAAAGACGGACTACCTCAGAGGTCAGTGTTAGCACACTTACTTTTTAATATATATTAATGATATTCCAGATACCATCTAACGTGAATTTATATATGCAAATGATATGGCCCTGAGTATACCACATAAGGATCCTGACTCATGTAACAAAGACCTCACAACTAACCTGGGCGTCCTCGAGTGGTACTATACAAAGTGTCGATTGATACGTAATCCTTCTAAACCAGAGGTATGTACTATCCATCTCTCGACGAGACAAGCATATGCTGAACTGGACGTGGTTTTTGAGAGAAAGACGCGTCACCCAGGATAGATTTTTCACTTACTGGCAGCATATCTCTGAAATGGTACGGAAAGTTAAGACCAGATACAATATTATTCACAAGTTGGTAGTATCAACCTGGGGAGCAAATGGTCAGTCATTCTGAACATCTGCGCTAGCACTCGTTTACTCCTCTGTAGAGTACTGTGCCCCTATCTGGTACAAAAATATACATACTTATAAACTGTTTAAGGTAAAGGAACTCCAAATTGCTCTAAAAAGAATGAAATTTATCAAATCATCCAGCTATGCTAACGTATTCCCTGAATTTTAAAGAATCGAAAGAACAATGGGACCGAATACACCGTGCAAATATGTCAGAATTGCCCATAAGTAAAGACCTGAATAGAGTGCCCCGCTAATGAAATCACGCCATCCAATCTGAATAGACACTGATTTAAAAAATGGCGTAGACATTAACGAAAGGTGGACATATCTCCTTTAAAACAGCCTTACCAGGAATGTCTACAATATTAATATGCGGGAAAAGAAAATGCTGGGTTTGAACCTCCCTAAAAGCATCTGGAGTCGATTGAGCAGATTTTGAACCGGACATAGCAGATTCAATAACATATTACACAAATGGAAGATAACCACTTCCACTGAATGTAACTGCGGCGACCCATATGAAACAATGAACCATCAGGTGATGTCCTGCCCTTTGAGAAGTCTCACAGATGGCCTACGTGAACTCAATGATGCCACGACGACTGACTGGCTCGACGATCTCAACGTGGATGTATGGTCATCTAGGTATCGTAGATCTCTTAGATCTCTGTGTGTATTCACAGTATACATATATATATATATATATATATATATATATATATATATATATATATATATATATATATATATATATATATATATATATAT
Source organism: Cosmopolites sordidus (assembly GCA_031761425.1). NCBI lineage: Eukaryota > Metazoa > Arthropoda > Insecta > Coleoptera > Curculionidae > Cosmopolites > Cosmopolites sordidus. Next base: position 929,625 of record JARFXV010000090.1, on the reverse strand, counting down.
ATATATATTATTATTATCACAAACATGATTTTAAAACTACTTTAGTAATCGATTTTAAAACACAAAAAAATTCCAGGTTTTGGAAAAGGTTTTACTTATTAGAGGTTCGGCGGATATAACGAAAGGTAACACCTCCACTTTCTGGAGTTTCCATTGATGTTTCAGGTCAAATGCTAGATTTTCATACTTTATGACTTTTTCCATTTCAGTTTTTGTGATGTTGTGAGAGAGTGGTCGCAATGTCAATTATGAAAGCTCTCCTCTGCTTTTTGCCAATTAGAACTATATCCAGCCTATTAGTCTACCATCCAATCTGTTGTAATTGGTCTATCCCAGTAAAGAATGGTATCAGCTGACTCAAGTACGGGGAAAAGCGTGTACTTGTAATATGATGGAGGTATCTTATCAAATAGCGAGTGCTTTAAAGCGATTTACTGGTGTATAATTTTCGCCAGCTGATTATGCTTGCCTAGGTAAACATTAGGGGCAAGGACTGGACCCCCACCCACCGCAATTCCTGCACTTGTCGACAACATCCAGGTATAGTATATATCTTTCATAATTTTTTGTCCTTACGACCTTATCTTGAATAGCTGTCGCGAAGTCTTCTGTTTCTGGACATAATAGTCCATCGGTAAACCATTTTAGAGACAAATATTTGTCAATGGAGTCATCCTCAAGTGATTTAGGATATCCCCCATATAATATCTGTTGTTTCCATTCTTGAACAATATCCTTCAGTGCTGTTCTATCTACACTATCAACACGATTTTGTCTATTTAGATTCAGCGGGGTGAAACCCTGGTCCTTCTTAACAACCGGCTTCATTAGTGTGCTATGTGAACTAATGAAGCGCTCTCTCATCCTATTCTCCTGATTGAGACAAAGATTCTTGACATTCACAAGCCCTCTGCCTCCCAACTTTCTTGGAATATATAGCCTTTTTGTGGACGAATTGGGATGTAAACATCGGAACTTTGTCAATGTTCTTCGTGTCAATATATCCAGTTCATCAAGATCTGCTTCAGACTATTTAACAATGCCAAAAGAATATGTCAGAGTTGGCACCGCCCAGCCATTGATCGCTTTAATGAGGTTTCCACCATTCAGTTTGGTGTTTAAGAGTTTTGTCAGTCATTTTTGGTACAAAGTGGAAAAATTCTTCTTTAATAGGCTATGATCAAATTTATGATTTTGAAGCATTCCTAAATATTTGTATGAGACTTCTGATGCTAGTTCTTGTATACCGCAGACTGTTGAATGTTGTTCTTTTATTATTCCCTTTTGTATGCTGATAGTGGAGCATTTCTCGAGTCCGAATGACATTTTGATATCCTTACTAAATATTTCGACTGTTTTTATTAATGAATTTAGTTTCTCTCTTGTTTCTCCATAGAGTTTTAAGTCATCCATGTATAGCAAATGAGATAGTTTCCGGGAATTTCTCATGTCAAGTTTGTAGCCAATATTGCTATTGTTAAGTAATGTGGACATCAGATTCAACGCTAGACAAAACCAAACAGGGGAAAATGAATCTCCCTGAAATATTCCTCTCTCGATATTTGTTGTTCCAATGTACTATTGTATGTACTGAATACAATGTACTGTATACAATGTATTATTATTAATATTATTATTAAATCTCTCATCGACTTGGTGTCATTCTATCAGCTCAAAAAGCTGGAAACCATAAACCGATTCCTCCCTCGCGGCGTTGGAGTTCGGTTCGGGGCCTAGGGATAAATTTCATTATAACCCAGTATTCCGTTGGCATTAAGACAAAAATTTTCGAACTATGTGGCAGGTTTGCAACAATATAGATCGTTGTCCCACTTTTATGATATTTCTATTTAGTCCGCAATTTGTTAAACTTTTGGAGAACCTGTGGCTCACCAATCCCTCTGCAGATATTACAAAAGGTTCGATGTTGACTTTTTCAAGTTGCCAGATGTTCTATAATTCATAAGAAAGATTTTCATACTTAGAAACTTTTTCCACCTCCGTTTTATGTATATTGTGAGACAGTGATATGGAAATGTCAATAATTATTCCCCGCTTTTCTTTTTTATTTATTAAGGCTATGTCTGGTCTATTGTAGTCGACACCCCTATTATCTATTATCAGTCTATCCCAGTAGAGCAGCGTATCGTCAGACTCCAGAACTGCTTGAGGACTGTACCTATAATACAGCGGAGTAGATGTTAGTAAAAGACCATAATTAAGTGCCAGTTTTTGGTGGATTATCATAGCAAGCTGATTATGCCTTCCTAAATAAGGCGGTCTCTGCTAAAGTAGGACATCCACCAATTGTGTGCTCAACGGTCTTCCCTATTTTGCCACACTTTCGACATACATCTTCAGTATCTTCTTTAAGAATATATTTCTTGTTATTTTTGATTTTTGTGACTTTATCCTGAATAGCAATAACAAAACCCTCAGTTTCTGGATATAGTTGATTCTCGTCTAATCAGAGCAGAGAATCTTTCTTATCAATAGCATTGCCATTTAATAATTCCACATATATACTATGAATTGATTTATGTTCCCAGAGATGTATTGGGGTTTTGTATTGTCCCTGTTTCGATAGTTTTCGGTAGTTTGCATGGCTCAGTTTTAGTGGTGTATAATTGTGATCAAACTGAGTTGCGAGTCTCATAAGTTGATCTTTCGAACTTAGAAAATGTTGGCAAAGCTTCTTTTCCTGACTAAGACTCAATTCTTTGATGTGAATAAGCCCTCTACCTCCATATTTTCGAGGAATGTATAATCTCAACACAGAAGAAGTGGTATGCAAACAACGGAATTTTATTAAAAGTCGTCTAGTCATGCGGTCTAGCTCTTCGAGTTCTGTGTTTGACCATTTGACCACTCCAAATAAATATGTTAACACCGGTACTGCCCATGTGTTGATTGCCTTACATATATTTCCCCCTGAGAATTTTGTATTCAGAAGCTTTGTTATTCTTTATGTTTGTGCTATTCGCGGATACCGATAGGTACCATCCGGTTTCAATGAGTGAATCTGACAGAATGATTCCTTTTTTGTTTAACTTGTCCTTTTTGTTTATTGACGATAGAACATTTATCTAGCCCAAAGGATATCTTAATATCATCGCTGAATATTTTTACGGTTTTAATAAGCGAATGGAGTTTGCTCTGGGACTCTGAGTATATAACCTTCGTGATAAACGTTCTGCTTGTTAACTGGAACCTGCTTTGTTAACTGGAACCTAAATCCGCTTGCAGGCTGATTGAGAATAATAGACATAGCATTTAGAGCCAGACAAAAGCATATTGGCTACAAAGAGTCTCCCTGGAAAATTTCCTTCTCAACGTTGACTCTTCCAGCATTTTCTCCCGATATCCATATATTCGTCTTCCAAGACTTGAAATATTATTATTATTATTATATTTTGATCTTATGTGCACTTTGTGATATATTTGTTTTTACTAATAATTACTTTATGTTTGCTTTTATCTGTTTTTCTTATTTCTTTTTCATTTTTTGTTTTGCTTATATTCAATTTTGTTTATGATATTATGATATATCTTTTATTATGATATATCAAATGTCAAAAAATAGTATCTTGAAATGAATCCGTTGATTCTGTGAAGAGTCACGACGTTTCGCCAAAATCTCATTTGACATTTTCAAGTTTTGCCGCTCCGACTGAAGAGTCCAACTGTTTGGACGCCAAATGATATTTTGACGAAACGTCGTGACTCTTCACTGAATCAACGGATCGACACCCGAAATGATTTAGAAACATACACATATATATAGTCCATGTACACATTTTCCCGATAGCAACGTATACAGCATATACGTGGGCCGTGAAGCAAACAGACAGGAAAAAGAATCGCTTTTGAGATGTGAGTATACAGACGAAAGCTTCAGATAGCATTGATATCGCACTGAAGTAATTTATCCATCCTGAACGATGGATATGTCGCTTGAGCCAAAAATATCTGAAATACTATGGCCACATAACAAGACAAACGCATAGTGTAGAGAAACTTATGAGGGGGAAAAGGTCTCAATGGAAGATGGCCAAAAGGCGGATCGCCGATCCGATCAAACTCAAGCATTGATAGGACAGGGCCTATATGGGACTACTAAATTGGGTGAAGAAGGAGAAACATGGAACCTTGGCCAAATTTGTTTGCTGAAATTAAATTATAAAAACCGTTCAAACAGTTGAATGGTATAGACTCGATGAATTAAATAATTCTACCGTGATCAAATAGTAAGGTAAGTTCTTTTATGAATTCCCGCGCCTCATGTATAAATACAACTATTTGTTTTTTTAGTTGGTATGATTGTCCTAGACATTTCACAGAATTTTCATATCATTTCACTTATTAAGTTAAAAATTATAGCCTCTTTTGCAATTGTTAAAAAAAAATTCGATGATTTTCTAAAATGGATAAATATATCGAACATAATGTGTGTTTCGGTTAATGATGTCGATTTTTTCACAAAATTTGAGCGTTTATTCATATAAAAAATATAAAATATCTTAATATTCAAAGTATTGGCCATCGTTAACTATTATTTTTTCCCATCTTTCTGTCAAATAATTTCAAGATAAAAAAACTTTTTTTTAGGCCTCTTTTTCAAGCCAACTTTTCACTTCTTCGTAAAAATGTTAATGTTGTTCTGAAAATTCGTGCTGCATTGATGGAAATAAGTGGTAGTCCGAAGGGGCTAAGTCCGGTAAATATGGCGGGTGGGGTAGGACGTTTCATTTAACGTTTTTCAAATAGTTTTTTACACATTTTGCAACATGGGTCCGAGCATTGTTATGTTGAAAAATGATTATCGTGTCTTTGGGCATATTTTGGTCGTTTTTCCTTCACGCTCGGTTCAATTTTATTAATTGTTGTCGGTATTGATGACCAGTAATCGTTTTACCAGGTTTCAACAGTTCGTAATACACAGCTCCCCTAGTATCCCACCAGGTACACAGCAAAGCCTTATTTCCATGTATATTGCGCACTGATTATGATGTTGAAAGCTGACCTGGGTCTACTCATGATTTTTTACGCTTTTGATCGTTAAAATAGATCCACTTTTCATCTTCTGTCACAACTCGATACAAAAAACGTTTTATTTTCTGTCTGGCAAGCAAAATTTCACAAGTGGTTTTTCACTTTTCAATCTCTCTTTACTTCATTCCTATGGAACCCATTTTCCCTCCTTCTAGGAAGGTTATTAAACTTCCCCGCCAAAAGTATTTTTCTGATACGACATATTCAAATATTATAATATAATTCGACATATTCAAAGCTATGAAAAACTACATTTTTGGCACAATGAAAATTAATAACAAACTAGCTTTTGATGGTGTATGTTTACCCTCCAAAACACCATAGTCGTCATTAGTCTATATCAACAAATCTATTAGTAACACCGTTTCAAAGCAAAATCGACATTATTAACCGAACATCTCTTAGTATTTGCATTAAATTTTATCTAGAAAGGAAATTTATTATGCTCATGCATTAAAACTATTTAAGAAAATATTACAGGGATAAGGCTACGACAAAAAGAAGTTAAGAAGGAATATAAAAACTATAGTAACGACAGCGAAGCTGTAGAAGATGCACATCGTTCAGGAAGACCTTCCACGTCAACCAATGAGGAAAACATTTTCAAATTGAAGAACATTGTAGTGAGTAATCGCTAAATAAATATTAGAACCATTGTAGATGTTACTAAAATATTTACAATATTAAACAGGGTGTAAGGGAAATAACTTTCGTACATTTAACAAATGATTCTTTACATCATTTAAAAAAAAACATATATCCAAAATGTAACTAGGCGAAGAAGTTTTGGAAATTTCTTAAAAATTAATTACGTGATTTGGATATCCAATTTCAGGTTGAACGGAATTCAGTTTTGTGTTTGATTGTGCTCTTAAGGTAGGTATTTTTTGAAAATAAAATCTAATATTGTTATAGTCATGCATTCCATAGATTTCAGCATACATTTAATTTGTTTTGTTAAAAAAAAACGAAAAATGTATACTTTATTGCCGTTAAATGTCAAAGTCAAAATTACTAACACTAATTTTTCACAACATTACAGGTTTTAAACGATTCACCTCACATTCAGAAACATGTTCAAAAAATATGTTCAAAATGTCCACCATTTAGGTCTTTCAAGTCCGGCACCCTTTTAACTAGTTTTCCCGAATACGTTGAAAATTTTCTGATATATTTCTGATTGGGTCGGCAAAACAAATAGCCCTATAAACTGCTCTCCCATTATCTAGCCCATAAATTAATTGAAAATTCATGTTAAAATTTTCATTCACTAACTCCATGAGAATTTTATCTACTCAGCTGTGGATATTATAAAAATTTTAAATCACATTTCACATTCTTTGAGAAAGTTGGACAAATGTTTGCGAAGCTGGAAGCGGCCTTCCTGAGCTTCTTCGTAATTAAGAAGCATATCGTAATATTCGCGAACAGAAAAAAAATAGTTTTAAATGGAACTTAAATACACACCCTCTCATACACTGAAATAATTTTTGTCATCATTTTGAAATAACATTATTTGTCGTAGAGATCATTTTAATTAGTTAATTCAGGCGACGTCACATGGATTTTTGCTGATGCATGGTGTGACTTATAATTTTTCTTAATTGTTTTAATTCATTAGTCCATTCGTAGCTTATTCGTTAAAAAATAACCAATTAATATATGCAAAATATGCTTTTACACATATTTACTAAAAAATGTTAATTCCAATCATAACTTTGTTTTGATTTAATAATTTTACATTTTTTTTCCTTAGGAGACCTTGGGTTTTTGACCCTTGTTGTAAGAAACCTTTTTTTATAATGTAAAGAATCGTTACTTAAATTTATAAAAATTATTTCCATTACACCATGTATAAGCTTAAAACATGATGGCGAGGTTTCCACCCTGGGGTTCATAGATTATGGCTACTAGTGATTACTCGAAATTGTCTTTCTAAGCAATCCAATCAATTTCGCATTAGGTAAATTGCACCAGCATTACTTTATCCGGCTTACTCTATTGTTTATGTTTTCAAATATGTCGAATTGTTTACAAAGACACAGCAGTTTTTCTGAATGAGAAACACGCATTTGTATCCTAATCCACTCCCTGTTCGGTTATTCCGATCTCGTCCGTTCTAACAATGTTTGATGTTTGGTCAATTCGGCGTCGGACTGACATCGTTTGTCACCATTGCCATGCCCCGCGACGTCCCGACGCTACAATGGCTCTAATCAGGCTGTGTCTAAAGTACCGACAGCGGCGGCCAAATTTTTATTCGCCGGAAGATTCAGTTCGACGACGAAGTTCGCCCGGCCTGATTTTGGATCGTCGACAATCAGTGTTTTTGGGGTCGTTGGTTGTTTTCCTGATTTATTCCGTAAACAAGGAACTGCTTGGTTCGTTTGGAGCAGATATCCGGTAGGGAATGGTTGATTATGTCGCGAAATACAACAGACGTGTTTTATTAACGAGATTAGTTAAGAAAAACCCCAAGAAACACAAATCTATGTGAATATTTACATATTTTGTATAATGTTCACGTTTTGAAGGAAATACGACAATTTTAGTTCATTCAAATGCAGTTAACGTAATAAAAATCTAATCCACAATCAAAAGTACAAAGTTTGGAATGGCAGCATAAAAGACTACCAAACACAGTAAAATTTCAGGCCATGTTTTCCGCCAGGAAGATCATGATCACAACTTTTTGAAAGTCTGAAAAAATTATATTTTACCAATATGAAAATTAGGTTCACGAGAATTGCGTTTCAATCTTATCCACGAACTTGTACAAATATTTTTGATTATTTCTACTGAAGTCACCGAAGAAAACAGATTTTTTATTACATTTAAAAATTTCTTTTAACCCTAGACCACTAAACATTAGTCTCATAGACTACATAACCCCGACGCATTTGCTGTTTAAGTGTTTTCCCAGCACTTCCCCGCCTTGCCACGCTCAGTACTTTCCTGATTGGACTCATTAGTAGCTTGTGCGTATGCATTGCATCCGCACGCATTTTACTTCCGCAGACTTCACGAAATACAGGATCCGGCAGGGAGGTATGGTGTTTTTGAAAAAATTGACACATTCTTATTTTTAAACGAATATCAAAATTTATTGCTTTTATACATTAGTGGTATACTGCCATTAAAATATACATAACTCAGTCAAATGCGAAAAATCAAATCAGTTAGATGACGTCCATTTTTGTCGAGACATTCTTGTAGACGGGTAGCAAAATCTTCAATACTCCTTTCGACCATGGCACGAGGAATCCTTTCAATTTCACGCGTTATGATTTCGGAAAGAACTTTAAGAGTTCACCGTTTGTCTATGTAAGCTTTGGATTTTAAGTAACCCTATAAAAAGTAGTCACAAACTAAAAAGTCTGGTTACCGAGGTGGCCATTCCACATTCTCACAATGCAATAAAGCGCCCAGGGAAATGTTCCCTTAAAAAGGCCATTGTTGCTCTTGACGTATGTATGTTGCTCTTGACGTAGTCGCCCCATCTTGTTGGAACCAAAGTGTATTGAGGTTCATGCACCAGCTTCTTAGTTCTAGCGGAAAATAATCACGCAATATGGCGAGATAGCGATCGGTGGTAACAGACACTGTTCGTCCGTTTTCACGAAAAAAATACGGTTCAATAATACAAGTTCGAGATACGGCACACCAAACAATTACTCCCGTGGAGTGCAGAGGATGATCATGTAATTCTCGGTGGTTTTCGGGCACCCAGTATCGAAAATTCTGTTTGTTTTCCATCCCCGATAAATAAAAATGGACCTCGTCACTCATGAACAAAACGATGTTGCCAGCAATTTATTTTGTTGCAATTTTTGGACAACCACAATTTTATACGGATGGAAATAAGGGTCCGATTGTAAGATTCTGCGAACTGACCTGAAGAGCGCGAGCGTGATGTACCGCTAAACGGCGAGGGCTGGTTTCCACCGCTTGTCACATCCTTTCAATATTATCCGGGGTTTTTTCCTGTTGTTTGAAATTTGTTCACCCACTTCAAAATGGTATAGCGTTTTGGAACGTGGACCATGCCGACCAACGTTAAAATTATTTCGAAATCGTCGCTGTGTGGTCACAACAAAACGACCAGTTTCAATAAAAGTGTTGTAAATAAACACGCGATGTGCTAGACCACGACTCCCTGACTATTGAGATGGTATCACGGAATGAGTAGATATCAACCATCCTCAAAACATTCGCTCGACGCTGCCGCGCGTAACAGTCGTTTCAAAACATCATACCCCCCTGCCGGATCCTGTATTAGCTTCTGGGACTAATATTTAGTAACAATGTGTGAAAAATGATTCAAGGTAAGTTATAAATAGTTTACGTTATTTATTGTTATTTTGTGTAAATAAACTTATTATTTAGTTGCAATTAATATTATGACTTTCTGTAACAAAAGAAAAATATGTTACTTATTTGTTATGTGTTTTCTAATATTTGAAATATAATTTAAATTTGATTATATAAACATTTTGTAAAGGCGATATTTTCTGTTTTAGATGCATTTGAAACGAGATCAAGGTAAAATCTTGCAGATTTTGAATGAGTCTGATAACGACGATGATGATCAAATAATCGGAGGGCTACCGGGTGAACTTTCGGACTCTTTCTGGACCTTTTAATGAAGCAAGGGATATGTTAGAACCAATTTAATTATTTCATTTGTTTATTTTCGATGAAATGATTGATCAGATTGAAGTTCACACAAATGCTGAAATTGAATTGAAAAAGGTGAAGTACAAAGAATATTAATTCGTCAACATCAGCTAATAAAATAAAAGCTTTGGTCGGTCTTCTCTTACAATTAGCTGCTATAAAAAATAACCATTTACCAACGCGAACGTTATTCGACAAGAAACGAAGTTGCGGCGGTTTCAAAGCATGTATGAGTGCTGAGAGATTTGACTTCTTGTTAAGATGCTGTCGGTTCGACAAAAAAGCTACCAGACAAGAAAGAAGAGCATCACGCATAAATTCACGTTAATTAGTTAGAGTTAAGAAAATTTTGGGAGAAATTAATTGAAAATTGTAAAAAATGGCACAATCCCAGTTCTTATCTGACAATAGATAAACAATTAGTTGGATTCAGATGTCGCTGCCCATTTAAAATATACTTACTAAATAAGCCTAATAAATACGGCATCAAAATTTTAATGGTTGCAGATTCAAACTCAAAATATGTATGTAATGTTACACCTTTGAATATAAAACTACAGGAAGGAGCATATGATCCTGTAAGTGGGACTGGAATGGTAGCTGCATATGGCCGACTACTGTTTCCGGTTTTGCAGTGTCGTAGGGCAGTATGAATAAAAACAAGGTAAAAGCTTACAGTTATTTAAAGCAATAAATTATTGTATAATTATCGTTACTGTAAACATTTAAATTAACACAAAAAAGGCTATTTTTTCAAAGAGTAAAGTGTTTTTTATGGGCCAATACGACAAAAAGTTATTAAGAAATTGAAATCTTCTTTCAAAAAATCAAATCATTTTCAAAAATTGGTTAGGTAACCAGTTGCATCTTACACCGAGTTAATGTTCATATATATTTAAAGTAGGTATATATATATATATATATATATATATATATATATATATATATATATATATATATATATATATATATATATATGTTGTTGATTATTTGACTGGGGACGGGCCCCAGCCATCCCTTCCATTGGAGGGCACATGTTTCGTCTCTTGATGTTTAGACTCTTCAGGGCACCGACATGTGCTCTCTCGTCAAGAATAGGAAGATCCCATCCACAGTCAACAACCCATACTTTTCGCCGACTTCCCGGATGGCGCATAGATACAGTGTTAGAATTCCTTGGACTGCGTCTAATGAGTCAACAGTGCTGAGTGTCATCAGACACCCAACTGCTGGGTTCCACAATCTCATGTGGAACACACAACAACCTGCGTCTCCGCCTAAATGAACATTTTGTTGATTACTTGACTGGGGATGGGCCCAACCTTTCCATGACCCACCAGACTATTCCACTAACCCACCAGACCACCGCGGCCAGTCAATTAAAAGCACTTACCTATATAATGTTACTCCAGAATTTTGATTTTTTCGTGTCAGTGAACAACCACAAAATGCACAACTAACCATATTTTATGTGTTTACCTTACTTTCAATATTATTGCTTTTATTGTCAAAATAATAAGTATTAACAACACAAAAATAGTATTCCAGTACACTTATTTGGCACTTATTAACACGGCACTACATAAAGCACACTAAAATTGCACACATCTACTAATAAACTTCTAAATTGTTGACACCAACTACCAAAATTCCAAAACAATGAGACATCTGTGGTGTTTCAATATGGCCGTTTCCGTCTCCATTTATATGTGCATTAAGTTAGACAAGGCCCCTTCCTGTTACTTTTATATTCAAAGGCTACACCATAAAAGGTACAGGTACAAAAGGTAAAGGTACAAATTGTAGCGAAAGCATGCCTCTTGCTACACAATTTGTGAAACACCTTTGCGAGCCCCTCTATGGGACCAACCGAAATATAACCATGGGTTACTTGTCCGTACCACTGGCTTCTAAACTGCCTCCCCCTTCTTACAAACTAATAATTATTGGCACATTACGCAGCAATAAACGTGAGATTCCATCAGAAATGAAAAACACATAAACTAGAAATGTCGTCACTTCAATGTTTAGTTTTGATGCTGAGAGGACCCTGGTTTCATATTAACCGAAGTCAACCAAAGTGATTTTTCTTCTATCGATAGTGCATAAACAGCCAGACATTAACTCCACCACAAAGAAACCTGAAATCATACATTTCTACAACCGTACGAAAGGAGCTGTCAATACTATTAGATCAGATCAGATGGGTTCAGCCATTAGCTACAATCGTAAAACAAATAGATGGCCTCAATGGATATTTTATGATATCTTTAATCTGTGCATGATCAACGCGTATGGTATATACGTATCTAACATGGTTAGACAACAAACAAAAACCATTAAAACGTAGAGTATTCGTGCAAAGTTAAGCCGATAATCGTACTGAGCCGTGGCTTCGGGAACGGTACAATACTATGACTTTGAGGAGAGATATCAAGGCCAGTATCAAAGATATTTTAAAAATTGAAAGTGTTGTGTCAAGTACTTCTCAAGCACAGCCAAACAAATGAAAAATTTCAATGAATGACCAAAGTCGCTATCGTATATATTTCCGCTATAAAAAGTCAGGACATGTTTCCCTCCTGTTGTCCTTTCGGAACCCTTTTCGCGCAGATTTTCTTTATTCCCAGTTCATTAGTCAATATCTGATGGACGCTTGTGTGAGTCAAACTCAACTCTTCCTCAATCATTCTGGCTATCAATTGATGATCAGAACGTCCAAGATTTCGAATTCTGGGCATATTTTCATCATTTCTTGAACCCGAAGGCCTTCTTCAATCGAGTCTCAATCTTCTGAGAATGCCTTAATCATTGACTACCAAACATTTTTTTAATTCAAATTTGAACACAGAGTAATTTGTCATGTAACTAAAAAAATACGTAAAAAATACCATTACCGCGGGAAACTTAGAAAAAGCGTGAAATGTAATGGGATACATTGTCCCAATTATACTTATAAGTGGGGTAATATGTCCCATTGGTATTCAGAAGACTCTAATACAAAATATTAAATATAGGTTAGAAAGTCATTTATTTTCAAGGTAAATAAAACTCAAAATAATAATTAAATACATTAATTACATTATACCATATCATATTTGTAATACGTATTACAATTAACTATATTATTATATGGAGTAAAGCAATTTGTACACAGCGGAATGTTACATGCTGAACATATGTACTTGGTCCTGTTATCTTTTTTGTCTGGGGCACATTTGGTGCATCTTCTCCGGCCAGAAATTGGGACTGGCATATGATCTCCAATATTCAGTAGAATTTTGCCCCTCTTTGATTAAGGACCACTTAATCCACTGATCTTTCTTGAAATTTTAACACTCTGACGTCTAGTCAGAATAAGCTGTTCTGCCAGATTCACGAAAAAAACACACACACAATATGGGCACTTGCAGCCGCTGCCGTAACAGATTTATAAAAAAAATCTTCCACCACTTAGTGGATCTTCTGTCGAAGTCGTAGACCTGAACTCTGTGATCTGCCAAATCTACCCGTCCCAGTGTTTTGTTATATGTTACCATAGGGGTAGGGCTCCTGTCTTCTTTTTTGCCATCTTATTGCTTTCTTTTTATAACTTCAGTTTCTAGGTTACTACAATTACTGATCACCCATACATCTTTAGAATCCAACTACCTAACTGCAAGTAAATCATCTTCGATTGCTGTTTTTATACAAGTTCCAACTGCTGTGTAAGGTAATTCACTCAAAAGCTCTATACTTGAAAAAAATCTGTCAAAAGCAATTAGTACATTATGATTTTGTAGATTTTTGCATATTTTGTATACAAGTCGTTCCCATAATATGTTGTTATTGTTGTTATTTGTCATGTCTTTACCTGACTACATATCTAAATCGTAAATGTAGCAGTTCAGAGAATCGCACCGCTACCAAACCTTTAATCGCCATTTTACGGATTTCACCGGCATATATTGTTTCAGTACAAATCTGCCTTTGAATTTTGTCATTGGCTCATCAATAGATTGATAATTACATTTTCAAACAGCCTTCTGAAAAGTGTATTTAAAGCAATTTATCAACTCCTCTGCATAGTATAGCTTCCTAGCTCCATCAGGTTTCTCAGGGTGATTGAAGTATAGTTTTTAAATCAAAATCTGAAACCGATTTCTCGACATGTATTTCTTGATGAATGGATTTCCAATTGACTTATTTTTTGACCAATAGTCGCTTTGACTGAAAACATGATTGTAGGACATAACCAACATCAGCTCAATCAACATCTTTATTTCGCCTTCATCTGTCAGTGGAATATTTTCATTTTTATCCTGTTATAAATGATGTCTTTCGTTCGTGCACTCAGCGATAAAAATAAAGAGGCCCTTGGCAAACATCAATTTGAATGACTGTAACTCGGTCTGCGATTCATTGAATGGTATTCGTACTTCTAATTTAGAATGATCAGGAATCGTATGTTTTGGAATAAAATCTTCAAAAGAATTTTCCCAAATAATTAATTTTCTAACTGACGTACTTTAATACTATAATACATAACATTGCACTGAAATGGATTTAATTACCAGTACGATCTAAAGTCCCAGTAAAAAATACCACTGGGATTATATCCCAAAAACTCTAACACAAAAAAATGTTTACTTACCTAAGTCAATTTATGATGTAAATATACAATGTATTGTAAAACACAAAAACTTCAGCCTATTTACGAAATAAACATTTAATAATAAGACATGAAAATACAGAAAAAAACACATTTTTGAAAAAAAAAATGCACAACAGGTTTAACATACTGGATGGAACCTGACAAGGATCAAGGTCAACAGCTGATTTTACGCCCTTGAATATAATTCAAACTACCACTGGGACAAAAAGAACGACAGATTGAATGTATCCTTGTCCTACCAGTACCTAAATATATTTTCTCTGGGATGCGTTGACCCATTGGTAGTCAAAGGGTTAAACCACCAAAAAATGTGAGCCTTTGACGAAACATTGTTTCCATAGGCCCGTTAAAACTTAACAAAAGTCGCACGTCCAAGCCTAACACAAAACCATTGCTTGAAATTGTTATCACTCATTTTTAGAACGCATTGAAAAAATCCAGTTCTCGAAAACAATTGCTATGGACTACCAAGTAAAAGGAGTTAAAACAATGGGAAAATCCACAGTGTTACCAGATCGAGCGCTATGCCACCAGCTTTATTAATGTATTTACACGCCACATATATCTTCTGAACTAGATAGGAAAAATAATTAGAGTAATTTTTGGGACTATCACACATTTAAGAATATTTTTGTTTTGATAAATCCAATCCATTCAATTCCTTATTTTCTCAGTCTCAAGAAACAAAATATTTATAAATAACATTTCCCTTCCCCCTTTCAAAACAAAATTGAAGTATTTATACTCCAGGCAATGTCGTTTTATCCCCTAAAATATCATACAATTGTCTCGCACCTCTAACAGCCTAAATTATTTCATGAAGCAATAATGCCACCCTTAGCTATATCCCCTCTCACACATATAAATACACGGAAAGATAGACGATATTAAAATATTTAAAATGGAAAGGCAAACGGAAAAGAAACCGCTTTCCCAACATCAGTCGAATTAAATTATTATTCAAATGAAAAGCCGGGAAAACCGGGTTGAGGGTTGCGGCGGTGCGGAGAGAGGGAGAGGAAATGCGAATGCGGCATTTCCGCTTTTGCATTTCCCCCTCGGCGAGATCGCGCAACGCTGACCGCCAAACGGTCCCAAAAATCGCCTTTAAATGGAAATCAGATGTTTGTTTTCTATTTTCGGCGTTTCCATCTTCGCCGTATTTCTTAATACGGTGAATTGGTTATGTAGATTCGGTTTTCGGGCCGTTTAGAGATACCGCTCGCCTATCCAACCTATCGTTTGTCAGTGTCTTGACGGTCTGAGGAAAATAACTTTGTTGTTTACGCTGAAAGAAGCCATATGGCGTATCTTATTTCTTTTAGCTACTGCCTAAGAGCAAATTGTTTTTAGCTTGTTCTTTATTCATAAATACTTATTTATATTATATTTTGTGCCGGGTTTTTTTTGATTTGAATGTTTAATCAAAACAGGCTGCATTTTATAAAACTTAATTTTTTATAACATATTACTAGGCGCTCATCTTAATTCTCGGCCCAATGTTTTATTTACAGAACCTATTCGAATCAGAATTTCCCACCGTATAGTAATCTTAAAGCTTCTTTCTTTCAGCTTTCTTTCTAATCTTTCAGCTTCAGAATGAGGTATAATATTTGTTTTATTGACAGAGCCTATTCGAATCAGAATTTCCCACCGTATAGTAATCTTAAGCCGGTCGCGTTGGTGCGGCGGTAAGAGCAGCGGCCCGCCGCTGCTATGCCGAATCCGCGCTGGAGCGATAGCTGGTTCGATTCCCGTGCTCGGATGGTTATTTTTCTTTCTTCTGTCCGTTTATCTTTCCCAAATGTTTGTGATTGTTTCTAGGCAAGAGTGTAAAATCCGACTACGAATTACCCCTCAGTCACGCCAGTTAAAGGCTGGGTAAGGCCGGATGCCTTCTGAGAAGTGTTCAACGTTGGTCACTCGCCAGTCGGTAGGTTTCCTGATAGACTTATGGGTAGTCACATAACCAAGGGTTTATAGCCCGAGGGGGGTGCTGGCCTGGGTTTGTCGGAAGCTGATGACCGTGGTTCGGAACCCACGTTAAGCTGTAGGTCCAATCGCTAAATAGCCTAGTTGCTGATGCGCCTCTAACCCTAACACTTTACCTTTACCTTTAGTAATCTTAAAGAGCCATCTTTCAGCTTCAAAATGAGGTATAATATTCGAGCCTACTGTAAATATATCTTGAAAAATTAGTAGACACGATGTCGTTTTGAAACTGAACTTTCTTTTTTTCGCATTTCACCTTGAAATAAACTGCTGCGGAAGCTCAGGACATGATTTGTGTAGCCCTGGAAGATAGTACTGTTTTGTACAATACTTGTACTTGTAGGAAGTGGTTCCAGCGGTTCCCAACTAGAGAATTTGACTCAAATGATGTAGATCTTCAGAAACAGCCAAACAAGGACTGGATATAGTATTGGAAGCAGTGCTGGAAGAAATTTTTATCATACTCTGCTAGAGATGACACAAGAACTCAGAGTAATACTGCAAGCTATTTCTAAATACTTACACCATCTAGTCGTTGGGTCCCTTGTGAACTCACTGCTAATAATAAACGTACACGCCTTAATATTGTTGTGCCATTGCTCTCCAGATTAAAAAAAAACAACTTATTACATAAGATTCTGACCTGTGATGAAAACTGTATCCTCTACAATAATCCAAAGATGCAAAAATGGTCGGTTAATTTTGGTGTGTCATCAACCAGTACGATAAAAACAAATATCCACGCCAAAAAGTGTATTATTTTTTTGTATGTGGCTGCATGGGCGTCGTGCATTATAAGTTGCGCCATACTGACCGTTTAAGTAGCAACTGATTCTTATTAGTAATGTTGTGGAGGAAAAAAGCCTTTTACTGACATGTGAAGACGAGAAATCATTTGGCTCCATGACAACATATGGCTACATACAGGATAATATCACACCTGGCGTATTTCCAGAATTGACCCTTTTAGATTTTCATATTTTTCTATCCCTGCAACTATCATTTGGTTGATAGCCGCATCACATCTATAGACGTCGAAGAAAGCCTCAATAGATCACCTTAAATACAGCTTAAAACAGCATTTTCAAAGGCAAAAGCAAAGGTAACATATGAAGGAATATGTTATTCGCATAACCGCTTATACGCTTCGATAATTCCATTCTCTTAGTTCCTCAAGGTTTTATACATTATTTTTGTGCATCTTATTTTTAAGACACACAAAAATTAGATAAACAAAAATGTTTAAAACCTGAGTCCGAGAAGGGAAAATGGCAACCCAATAATCAAAAATTGCCATATTAGCACAATTGTTTCCTTTGTTTTTTAGGCAGGAAAGTTGTCTTGGCAGAAATGGCCATTTATACCATTTATGGTAAGAGTTCGTCATAATAAAATCTTTCAAAAAATGTCTGCACAAGGTTATATCAATACTTTTCAGCATTAATTCTATTCTAAAAAGGATCACAGAAATTATTCGTCTCCGAGAAATTCTCTTGAAGACATTGCGGAAACTCCTATGAACTTATTAGAATCACTTGGTTCTTACCAATTCTTTTCTGAACCGGATTTTTCTAGTGCGTTGTGAAAATGACTAACAACAGTGCGCTATTAAGTTTTGTCTCAGACTTGAACGCAGTGTAATGAAAACTTTTGCAAAATTTCAACAGGCCTATAAAAACAACGTTTTGTCAAAGGTCTAGATTTGCAGATGGTTTAAGGCATTCTCAGAAGACCGAAGCAAAATCTAATAAACGGTTGTGTGAGTCAAATTCAGCTTTTCCCCGATCATTCTAACCGACAACCAACGATCAGAGCTCATAAAATCCCAGATTATATGGACTTTTTCGTGATTTCTTGCAGTTGAAGGTTTTCCGCTGCGATGTTCATCTTCAACTAATTCTCGATCTTTTGAGAATGTCTTAAAGTACTTGAGAACCTAGGCCCATAATAAACCACTATTTCCAAAAAACCTCTTAAAGTTTTGCAGAAGTTTCCATCGCACGCTGCCCAAGTCTGAAACAAAGCTTGATAGAGCACCGTTGTTCAAAATTGTTGTCACTTATTTTCAAAAGCATTAAAAAAATCCAGTTCACGAAAAGGACACAGACCTCCAAGTGACTCGTGGGACTTCAAACTCGTAATGAAAATTCATCAGATATTGCCCTACCTCTCTTCCAAATTGGAAGCCAAGCCAAACGTTGCCAGATCGAGCTCTAAATCACCAGTCTTATTACTTTATTTACACATCTCGTAATAATTTTTCATTTACGGCCATTAGCTCTTCATTGGAACCAAATTTCGTTCCATCGAGAATTTTTTTCAGGTCTGAGAACTTTTCAGAATTCGAAGTACAATTTATGGAATTTAGCCATGAAACAGCATTTTTTTTTGTTAATTTGGAGACTTTTTGCGATCTCGTCAATATCCTATGCGCATCCCAAAATACAGAAGCCATATTCTTGCCTGCGGATAATTGTGTTTTTGGTCGCTTTGTACTGCTTTCGCCATCTGCTGTCCACTCAGCTGACTGCCGATTTGACTCCGGGGTGTAGTGATGAAAAAATCCTTTTTATGTCGCTTAAACAACTCCAAACACTGCTCAGAATCAGCAATAGGTTGTTGATTTTGGCCCGCTGTGAACAAACGCATTTCGGTAACAATTTACGCATTTTCAAATATTCATGCAAAATGCTGTAAACACTTCCTTTCGATATCTTCATAATATCAGCTTCAGCTTTATCGATATCCCCTGCAGCTTTTTTGCGAAATAATTTTGGAATAATTTCTTATTTCTCATTTCTCTCATTTCAACGTCCAGTGCATTCAACATCATCGGTGCTCCGTTCGGCTACGTTTAAATTTAGCATACCAATCAATTATGGTTAGTTTTCATGGGGCAGAATTCGGGTAATATTTATCAAACCATTGTTTTGCTTTAACCGTATTTTTCTTCATCAAAAAGCAATGCTTAATCAACCCACGAATTTTTTTTTTTATTGTTTTGAAAATAACAAAAGTAGCGTCATTTAAAGCACAACTCAGAAACCAGAAGACAGACTGTCATGAAATTTTGACACATGACGTTTGAAGGTTAGGCACAATCGACTGCTGGTAAAGAGTTTTCGTAAGTGACCCCATCTATATGTCAGACCATCGATTTATTGACAGATATGTTATGTTACGTTATAATTTGATCTTCTAATTCTCACCTTTGTCTCTGAGAATGTTATTGTTAATTAAGTAGAATATGAGAATTAAAATATTAAATTAAGAAAATACCAAAAAAACTTTAATAATAGAATAATAAAATCAATTAGTATAGTGATTGTAACAACATATCATAAAAGATAAAAGGCGAACTTTAGAGCTGATGTAAGGGAAAAGGGCGCTTTTTTATCAACAGATCCCATCAGATAATACACCGCCCTTTTAGTACACAAAATATCTTCTTGGAAGTTTTATCAAAGGCTGCCCGCCATTCCAGATAAATTGCCAACTGATTGCGACAGTATATTGTTTTCTGGCTGGATTGTCCTTCGGCTATTTCGGGGCCGTCCATCCATTTTCTGAATTTCTTCTTTAAATTGAGCATGGCACGCCAACAGAATAGGCAACAACAATTATTAGGTTATCTTACGAAACAAACTATCGTTCAGTGTTCCAATCTGTTATCTTTATAGGTTATATCCCTTTTTTATTGTTCGATATGGGTTGATGGAAATGGAATTTTACTAATTTTGTAACTATATCGGCTCACTAAGTGCTATATTATTATTCATAGTCTATTTTAGATAGTAAAGTGTTTAAATAAAAGAACTAAAACTTATGTATAAATTTCCACTATATATTCGAAAATTGTATGGCAATAAATTTGGCACACAGTGTATTCATCAGAAACGAAAATACATTATTAGCATTTTAGTAACATATTGAAATATCCACTGGTTACTACATTTAAAGTAAAGTCCAGGATAAAAAGTTAGGACGCCCCTGTTTATTGTGTTTTTAAATTTTTGTTTAACCTTTACGTACCGACGCGTAGTTTGAGAGACACTTCAACCATTCTAAATTTCGAGTTATCTATGTCAGCGCAGTAGTATTACCCCGATATATTATTATATTAGTTTTGCGAATAAGAACCCTTCAGAACCGTTGGTATGATTTGCCCGGAGTTGATAAAGCTGGAACGAATGGCGACTTTCAACTCTATGATGTCATAAAGGAATATACAGAAATCAGAAGTCAACTAATATCGAAGACTGCATCTGTTGAATTTGCTTGGCCGGACGCCTGAAGTGGACATACCCCATAACTGAAACAATCATGCGTATCTACTACAAGGTGACTCAACTAGGACGGCAAAGCGTTGGGTATAGACAACGTCTACATGTCGAATTCTTTAGAGCATATTCCAACATAGTAGTTACTAAGCAGAGAGTGGCCAACCAGTTTCGAGTAATTCTTAGAAACGGGTTACTTCTAAAAACAATGCTAAACTCGATAGAACACGAGGTCTAGATGCAAATGCATGACCAAAATGCCGTTATTGAAGATGTTATAGAAGAACAGAGATCTGTAGAAATTATAGAACCAGAACAACAAGTAGTATGGAACTGAAGTATGGAACCAATAGAAATTGCTGAAAAGTAACCAGAAAGCATGGTCGAAATAAGTCAAGATTTGAGTTTTGAACTTCAAAGAACCATTTTGGAATATGAGTTTACGGATCCGCTTAATAGACCCTTGCCTTCTAGTGTAAATACGTGCAAGAAACTAGCCACAACTCTGGATTGTCTGAATAAAAATATTCTACGACCGCTTGTTATGAAAGCTCAGGCCTTGGGGCAATTACATCTGTTGATTTATTGTGCCACAATATCAGCTATTAAGGAGGTTAGGATGATGATGAACCCACGAACGACAGTAGTATCGACAAATATGTAAACTCCAGTGGGAAGAGACTCTTAAGTAAGATTGAAACTTTCAGAGGGGATATTGGCCGATTAATAGAACGGATTAGAACAATGTATTGATGTACGGAAACAAAAACGTTCTATATGCGTGACCAGGCTTAAGAAGTACAGGCGATGTAATAAGAGGGAAATAGACAACGAACTATTCCTGAGATCAGAAAAGACTTTCTATTGAAACTTAAATTATGCTGCCCATAATCCGACCAACACATTCCCTACCAAAAATTACAGAGAGGAATACTGAGAAGAACAACTAACTTTCGCGACATCATTTAATAATAATGCTTGCTGGATAGGAGAATAATGTTAACTTCATAAAAACTGCCTTGAAATGTAAGATCAGCCATTCACAATCGATGAACTAGCTAGTGTAATTAAAGAACTCCATAATTGGAATGCACCAGGACCCCGATGGACTACAGAACTATTGGCTAAAAAAGCTATGGTGTACTCATAACAAATTGATCCAGATAATTAATAAGATAATGGGCGAATCACATAAAGTGGTACTATTTCTTACTCAAGAGTTTTTCCTCCTTAATATTTAGCCTAACATCACAATGAATCAGCCAGGCTCTTCAAGTACGAAGTTATTGACCCGAATTTTAGTGTGGCGAAGAGTGATCACAGATCACTCAATATCAGACCCCGAATAGGAAGCATCAGAAAATAATGATATGACGTCAGAGGAGCAAGAAATCTAGCCCAATGAAGCCACTCGATCGCGATGTTATTTTGGCAAGAGGCGATTCAAATGGAGTCAATATGATTTCAACACCAGCGGCATGTGAATACTTCAGCACAATGTTGTAACAATGTCTGTAGTATCATCTACAAAGCTCTCTGATGCTGACTCAATAATTCAGGATATTCTTACTTGAACCAACATGTGAAGTTGCAAAACTACAGGGAACCTTTCAAAACTGAAACATAATTGCATGATACAAACGAGATTGAACTAAATGGTACTTCTTCTATATTCAGCTCTAGTCCAATCACCAGGACTATAATCTGTTGTTAACAACTGATGGTACCACGTCTAACACGAGATTCGTAATGAAGTGTATTACGTAACATGAGAATTGCGCTAGTCGATAAAAAGAGTTCTTGGGCCAATGCACCGGAAAATCAAAGGGAAGATATTGAAGTGGAGGATAATCAATCCAGAAAATTGTGTCATATATGTTCCTCAAAACTGAAACGCAATACTGCATTCAAATGTGACACTTATATGAAAAATGTGTGCCTTCAATGCAATATTTACATAGATATTTGTAACTGTATGAAAGTTCCTAACTTGATGACTAGTGATTTTATAGAAAACAGCTAATTTTTACAGCTTTTTTTTTTGTTTTAATGGTTTAAAGAGTAATTTAACTAAGTAAAATTTCTTTTTATCGAAGTTTTTCAAAGTGTAATTAAAAATTGTGTAGATTAAGTAAAAAAAATATTTTTTTCTATGAGTCAACTGTGATTGTTGTGTTATTAATTAAATATGTATAAACATTATGTAGAAGCAAAGTATATGAAAAATACACGTAAAAACACTGTCATATTTGATATTAAACTAAGGCGGACTGTCAGACCTCACGTCAGTACTTACAGATTAGTTGTATTCATGCTTTTTTGTAGTTAGTAACTTGATTGACTTACTGAATAATGTACTTGACGAGTTGTGTTGGCGCACGATTCTGTAATATTGGTGGAACAAAAAAATAGGACAGTTTTGATTTTTCCAAAATAACTTTATTGAAAAGATTTACAATTAAAACTTAATATCCTATGAATCCCCCTCCATTCTCTAAAATTTTAATCATTCGATAGGAAGAGTTTCGTAAGAGCGCTTGATTTTAGTTTGAAAGGTTTGGCCATACTTCCTCAATTACCTTTTTTAATTCCCGTCGAGTTAGAAATTTCTTTGTACACTTATCTGGCTAACTGGGTCCAAACATTTAATGATGATGTTTAAATCTGGGGACCTTGCTGATCAGTCTAAAATCCGAATATTCTCCTGCGAAAATATTCATTAACCACCCAGGCCATATGCACGGGAACATTGTCTTGCTGAAATATAAGATTATCGTTTGACGTTGCTTCCAAATATTTTCCCAGTGATGTATGAATCATATTTAACCTTCATTGGGCACCGCTTTTTTTACCTATAGTAGAATAAAAAATATATCAAATTAGCATGCATTGTAGAACAAGGTTTAGTATATTAGTTATACATAATTTAAATTTAAAAAAAATGAATTCAAAATGTGGTAAAATTAACATAACTTCTTCTTTGATAATATTAAAAAAATAATACACTTATTTTGTTAACAATGATTAAAACACTTGGCATTTGTTTTACGATATATTTAAGATATTATCTGACATGTTTCGGCCTCGCAGCCATTCTCAAAACAAAGTTATGTATAAACTGAGTTTATATTGTGTATAAACCATTGATTATGTATCAACTGAGTTTATATATTGTGAAACAAATACGAGGTGTTTTAATAATTATCATTGTTACTATGTTTCACCAGGAGCCAACTGCGCCATTAATCGAAACTCCTTATTTTGTTTACAATAAAAAATCAGGCTCCCCTTTTTAACAAAATTGAAATTACAAGTAGGTATTTCAAAAAATAAGTGTTAGCTGGAATTTCGAAGTATAGTATTTTATTCGACACATTTACAGCACACGATTGCTCGATGGTCGAATGTAGCACGATTGCATTTGTCACATATAATTTTTGTTTTTCTATCATTTTTTCTAGTACAAAAGGCACATCTCACTCGCTTTGCTAAACCTTTACGTTGTAATGTAGTTTCTGGGTCTTATTTAGATTTGGAATTTGTAATCTGACCCGTAATAAATACTCAATTAGTTTAAATTCTAGTTCAATAAGGATTTTTTCTATTCATTTTGACATCACTATAAGCCAAATTTAACAGGATTGCAGGATTGCACTGTGATCTAACATGCCATCTTCGAATTACTCGTGAAGATGGATAGGTATGACAAAGTTTATCGAATGTATCAGTACAGTCTTTGGTACTGTTATAATCTATTATAATCCCTGGTTTTCTAGTCTCACTATTTATTTCTTGTAAGTAATGCATAGTAAACAATAACAGAACCACTCTATTCTTTTTTTGAACAAAAGAAACGAGAGTTTTGTTATCACCAAATGCAAATTTAGATGAGCCCTCTATTCTGCCGTCAAGAAGGGAAGGAGGCAACTCTCTTTTATTATTTTTATTAATTTATTATTATTGATCAGTTCCACAGATAAAAACCAGTTATCCACTGTAATGTTCCTATTTGTTTCATAAATAGGCTCTTAAAGTTTTCTTACATAGTATGAAGGAACTGATTAATTTATTTTCGGTCCGTACATTTCCAATAAATGGTATATCATTGACCATATACCACGTTCTAGCATCATTCATCACAACAACTTTTATACCATATTTTTTCTGGTTTCGAAGCTAAATAGATACCAAATCGACATCAGCCTCTGTATCAAATTAACTGCTCGTCTATGGTCCAATAGGAGTGAGGAGTATAAAATTTACGACAGTTCAAAATACATCTACTCGAGTTTCTTTATCGACAAAACGTAAACACGATTTTAAATATTTATATCCTTTTAGAGGCATTGCTGCTCTGAACAATGACACTCTATAATTATTTGACCACAGTTCTACCATAAAAGTGTGCATCAGTGCACGAATTTTTATTACATCTGTGCTGCGAAGGTAAAATTGTATGTTATTTATTAAACTACTTTTTCGAGCAATTTATTCCTTAGTATGAAGAACGATTTTATCAAAAATATTTTGATCAAATAAAAAAGCCATACTTCCAGTCAATGGAGTTCTCGTATTACGAGCATCTCCTTTTGACCCTGGTATAAATGAAACTATATTTTTCTATTACCTTCCTCTACTTTCAGGCTTCTGAGTATTCCATTTGTAGCTATTTTTACGTTTTATCATTGCTAATCGGCTTCTAGACGGCTGTCTGTTTTCTGATAGTGCTTTGTCACTTTATTCGCTATTCGAAGCGCCCTGTTCCTCCCAAATATTCAGAATCTTCATATGTTTCATCTCCACTGAAATGATCCTCCTCATCTTCTCCTAAAAAATGTTTATTCGTTTCCTCTTCTAACTCCTGCTCAATCAACAGACGGCGCCAATAATCACTGTTTTCGCCCATATTAGGAAATTGGCATTCCTTGCTTGTGTATTTGCAAAATTATCTTTTTATCATAAAGCATTAAACATTTTGAACGTCCCATGATGGTTGTATTTGTGTTTGGATAGAAGATAGTGAACTAGATTAGAATGGTAAGATCATATGATAAAATAATCAGGCTGTTCTTACAAAATAAGCAAAAAGTACCTTATATTTTTATTCTACCGTATTTTTGATATTTATAAACATTTCATAGGTATTAATCTATATATAAACTGAAATGGTGTGGTTGTTTAGTAAATCTAATTATAATAAACAAGAAGAGATCAACAATATTGAAGAATAATGTAAAAATACGCAAAAACCACGTGTCCTATCATTTAATTTCGAACCTTAAATTACAATCTTATAGCATAATAAATGATAATATTTGGGACTCCCTTATTCAATGCCTAGACGGGCAATACAATATAGATCTACCTGGTCATTTAACAGGAACGAAAATTTTTTCATTCGTCAATTTAAGAGATCTGGTGTTTTAGATTTATTTTTATTATGTAGAATGTTTGAAGTTTTCATCAAAAGTATGAATTTCTGAAATTAAATGTTTAGCAAAATGGGAAATATTTTGTTCTTTATTATAACTTATTTTATGTTTATTGAGCCTAAAAGAAAAAGATAAACTTTTGGACAACTAAAGGTTTTTTAAGTTAGCTTTATATTGGTGGACATATCTCCAGGATCTATCCTCCTATTAGTGACTTGTTATTATTGAAAACTCTCCTGCAACGCGTACGATTGGTATTTAGGAAATTGTTAATTTGAGGATCTATTCTTCAGGTAATTTCAGAATCTATTCACCTGCTGAATCTAGGTTATACTTACTCATTAATCTTAAGGTAGGACTCATCAATTTAATAACAAACTGTTGATCAATCCACTCCTTCAAAAAATAATCCTGCTTTTGTTGCTTTACAAAAGAAAATGAATTTCGATGCTGAACAAAATTAATGCACTTCAAACAATAACGTGAACAGGTAATCCTGATATAAAGCAACGAATTAATAAATAAATTTTCAACATGAATAATGAAGCTTACTTATAATTAGGTGATGTATTGATAATTATATTTAAATTATTTTAAACATATCAAAAAGAATATATAATATAAAAAGTTTCCTTCGCCATATTGTCTACAAACAAGTAATTGCACCTGCACCATCAATATAGTATACACTGTGTCAAAATGTTATTCACACTGGAACAATGAATTACTTTTTAAGACTTTTCAAAGTAACATATTAATAACTTTAGTAG
The DNA here is from genome assembly GCA_031761425.1 of Cosmopolites sordidus. NCBI lineage: Eukaryota > Metazoa > Arthropoda > Insecta > Coleoptera > Curculionidae > Cosmopolites > Cosmopolites sordidus. The sequence continues at coordinate 902,768 of JARFXV010000090.1, read as the reverse complement.
AATGAATTATTACTCATCCTAAGTTGAAGTGAAGAGGTTTCTCAAAATATTTCTCAAGAAAAAAACTGAATTAATATTTTTAGTTTTTTTAACGGGTTTTGGATCAAAATATTAAACACACAATTAATTTTAAAGAAGAGAGTAAAGGAGCGAAACAAGAAAAATACATAAACAATCAGCATTATAGTATTTTGAGACCTTTCCACAACATTTTATTAAATCAGACATTATTTTTGGTAATGCATCGGACAACTGTATTATTGGTTATTGTTCAATTTTTTCCATGATGTTTGAATAACAATTTTCAAATTTTCCACTTTGTAGATTGTCTTGATTGGCTATATACACATCTTGAAACCATTCCCCAGACATTTTAATGATGTTCACATCCCGAGAGACAGCAGGCCACTCCAATTTAAAAATATTATTTTGCTCCAACCAATTCGTTATAACTTTTGCCGAAGGAATAGAATTTATATATTCTTGATAATTTGCCATTTTTTGTAGTCAATACTCGTCCAAACCATGACATTTCCTCCTCCTATTTGCCATCTCGATAAAATCTTCCTTCCAGAAACCACGAAAATAAATGGAAAACCCATCAGGCCCATCCAAATTATTTTTTTTCATTGGAAAATATAATTTCCTTCCACTGCTCAATCCATAACATGACCTTTTCAGCGAAAGTCAATTGGGCTAATTTGCGGCTGGTTATTTTATACTAGTTATTTTTTAAATATTTTCTTACAATATTTTCAGACCTCCTTAACAATAAGTAGATTTGCTTAACAACAGCAAATCAATGTAATTCATAGAATCCTTTTTCCCTTCTTACAGAGCTCCGTATGTCTCGCCAAACCAAATCAACTTAGCAACCGATGAAACACTTCATTTTAATCAACATCCTATGTCTCTACAACTCATCCCATCTGGGTGTAACGAAAAAATTAATCTTCTTTCTTTTTCTGAAAAACACTTATTTTTCTCTCCAAATCCACAAGATTAAACTGATGAATAACTGAACTGAACTGATAAATTGTAGTATTAAGAGAGTTAGAGTATTCAGATGCGAGTAAAAGAAAAAATTTGACGAAAAAAGTAAATAGTTACTAATATTTATGTTATATATTGATCAAGGTTAATTAATATTTTTCCTTTTTATAATATTTTAATTATTATCATATTTTTTACCTTATAGAGCTGGGAATATTTTGACTTTAAAATAGAGAAGAGTCAGAATTTTCACGTAAAAAAGGCACCCTTGGTCAGTATCAATATCTCACGCCGTTTTCGAGATGTTCGTATTCGAATATTCTATTACACATCATGTCGATGCTTATAAGAGGAAAAAATAAAACATTAGGTCAAAAATTACAACGGACTTTATTTAAAATAACAATTTTTTGTAATTTACTTTAATAGGTGAGTGTCCACCGTTTACCTCAATACACTTTCGCAGGCCCTTTGTTAAGTGACGCCTCACATTTGAGTATATATTTTCTTAATTTCTAATAACATTGGCCACTTGTTGAATTTTTTGTAAAAGTTCGTCTCGTGTATTGATTTTATCATGGTAAACTAAAGACTTCAAATGACCCCACAAATAAAGGTCTAACGGATTAATGTCTAGGCTACGAGGTGGCCAAGGAAACTCACTACCCCGCCCAATCCATCAATGTGGAAAACTTTGATTCAAAGGATTTCGCACTGCAACAGTAAAATGCCCCATCTTGCCCGGAGATGCCCCATCTTGCATGAATCTTGCATGTCAGGACTTAAGTTTAGAGGTATAGTGTCCTAAAGGTCTAATAAATAATTTTCTAAAAACTGCACATATTGATCTCACTAAGTATTAATTGAAAATTCAACCAAATGTACTCTTCTTGTCCTAGCATTATACGTTTGGCGTCCACCAGGATTGTTGTAATAAAAGGAACCTGTTTCGCCTAACTGATTGAAAACTATTTGAAAAATTTGTCAATCTGGGATGATTCTGGTTGGGTGGAGCTCTTCATACCTTCCAACTGCAGACTATTGTATTTTACTTGTGCATAAACGCAGAGCATATCCCTTAAATCACGGTTAGGAAACTGATTAAGTCTGGTCATTATATATATATATATATATATATATATATATATATATATATATATATATATATATATATATATATATATATACATACATTCACAAAATCAATTAAAAGAGTAAAAAAATGGACCTTGGAGAAAAGAGAAAGGGGGAGGCCGCGAGGGAGATGGTTAAACCAGGTGGAAATGGATGCAAAAACACTGGGCATTGCTGACTGGAGAATGGAATGGCGAGACAGGAAAAAATGGAAGGGCATAACCAAAAGAACCAGAAAACAAGAAACTGTAATGATGACTGGAAAAAGAGGATTAATCCACCTTATCGACAGGATTAAATCAAAAAATTTCTTCAATCGATAACCATAATACCAAGGGATTTTAGGGTTGTTTATTGGTTTGAAAAGCAAGTTAAGATATTATAAAAAGGTAAAATATAAATTAACCTTGACCAATATATAACATAAATATTAGTAAAGATTTACATTTTTCGTCAAATTTTTACTTTTACTCGCCTCTGAATCCCCTAACTGTCTTAATCCTACAATTTATCAGTTCAGTTCAGTTCAGTTATTCATCAGTTTAATATTATGGATTTGGATAGAAAAAATTAAAAGGTTAGGGAAATACTAATTGCATACTTCATTGCATATTCATATTGCAACTACATATTCGCCATTTCTTTATAGATATAATGCACCATTTTGCAGTTTAAAAATTAAAAATCTATACTGTATATAGATATATATATATATATATATATATATATATATATATATATATATATATATATATATATATATATATATATATATATATATATATATATATATATATATATATGTGTGTGTGTGTGTGTGTGTGTGTGTGTGTGTGTGTGTGTGTGTGTGTGTGTGTGTGTGTGTGTTTTTCACACACATTTTCACGGATGGTAGATAATGTTTTTTTAGAAAACTCCGGGTGTCGATCCGTTGATTGTGTGAAGTCACGACGTTTCGCCAAAATCTCATTTGGCATTTTCAAGTGTTGTCTGCTTCGATTGAAGAGTCCAACTGACGTGCACTGGTCGTTGTGCTCGGTCTTATAGCTTGCCGGCGATTGCGCAAATTGTATCGGAGTAATTCGGGACTATTCGAGACGCTCGGCAACGCTGTCGGGCGTCCTTTTATTGATTTTTCTTCCTCGCCGTCACGTTGCCGCTTTTCTTCTTTTTTCAGGAGAGATTTCCATACTTTTGGAATGCAGCTCACCCCTATCTTCTATTTCAAGGGCTTCTCTGATTATTCGGACCTTGTAGTTCTTAGTATGCACTCTTTCTTTGGCTCCTTTAAAATTGATTTTACGTCCTGTTTGTAGATGGTGCTGGAACAGAATGGAAGTGGCTTGTTTGTTTTTTACGTTGTTTTTATATCCTTGTATTGGCTGAGATTCGTCTGTTTGTTTGTCCTATGTGTGTTCTGTTGCAGTCGGAACAAGATATGCTATATACGTATATTGTGACGTGTTTGTGACTAATTTTTCATCTCTGAATTTACAAATATTCACAGTTTTTCTCTATCACGTCAAGTTCTTAAGTTACAGCATACCCCTCGTTTTACCTTAAAAGGAAATAAGGCGAGATCTAACCAAATAGATTACAATATTTTATTCATACAGAGGTTAACATATTAAAAGTTAAATTGTGTTTATACAAAAAATAAATAAAAGATAATATGGTAAACATTTCTTTTTATAGCTTTTCCTGGAGTGTTCAGTTTGTGGACATTCTCGCTTGATGCTCCAACAGTCGTCAGCCATCATACTGACATCCCATCTACCTTGATACCGCGCTTCCATAATCTTTAGATCTTGGTGGAATCGCTCGCCCTGTTCATCACTAACAGCACCAAGATTTTATGGGAAGTTAGCAAGATGACTATGTAAGAAAAGCAGTTTGATGCTCATGTTGCAACCAAGATTTTTAAAATTCTCCAAGAGTTGTTGAACAATTTCGATGTAATTCGGGGCTGGTGTATTTCCAAGAAATCTTTAACAATATTTTTAAAAGCCAACCAAGCATTCCTTTCAAGTTCTGTCATTGTTTCAGTGAAATTTTCATCTTTAACGAGTTGCCGAATCTGTGGACCATCAAACACACCAGCCTTTATCTTTTCATATGACAAGCTAGGGAATGCCGAAATGATATACTTAAAGCAGTCTCCTTCAAATCCATTGACAAAGCCTTAACAAATTGCTTCATGAGACCTAGTTTTATATGCAAAGGCGGAAATACAATGTTTTTTCTGTCGACAAGTGGCTGATTTAAAATGTTTGGATCACAGGTCTTAGGTCAGATCTTGGCGGCCAGTTCGATTCCACCCAATGCTTCTCACGAGCTCTACTGTCCCACATGCACAAAAAACAGGGATACTTGGTATACCCACGTTGCTGGCCAAGAAGAAAACAGATCATTTTAAGGTCAACATAGATGTTGATCGCAGATACGCAGATCTCATGCATAACTGACCGAACTAGTTTTGGATAACGCAACATCACTCACGCCCCCACTCCTAGGTCGAAGAAGGTTCGCCGATAGGAGAGCAGTAGTGACTTCTGTGATTCGCCAACCTTAGTCGGATGCGCAACAACTTTAGAGAAAAAACTTGACGTGATAGAAAAAAACTAAATAAAGTTTTGGAATTAGCATGTCAATTTACGTATAAAACAGCTTAAATATCGAACTCAACTAGTATCAGTCGGAACTATCTGGAAATCAAGGTGTTCGCTTGGATTTGAAAAGGATAATAATGGGATTTAACGTTGGTTTTCTATACACTGTCTATTCAAGGGTTCCAGAAAGTTGTCTTGTGATGAGAAGATCTAAAAACGGCAGTTTCCTATCCTGTTCGACTTCCAAAGTGAACTGTATTCTGGGGTGGATTTCGTTTAAGTGGGTTAGGAAGTTGTTTAAAAGAAGTTTGTTTCCGTGAGGCCATACTATAAAGATATCATCTACGTAGCGTTTCCAAAGTTTAGGTTTCAAAGAAGCGCTGGCCAGGAGGACTCGGCAAGTTTGACGCTTGGTTGTATGATACTTGCTAGATATTGTTCCATATTTTCTGTTGGAGAACCGAAGGCACTTACTATGGACCTTAATGGGATTTCTGGTTTATGTATTTTGGATAGGCTGTAAAGTTTAGAACATCTGCTTAATTTTTCCCCTGGAATTATTCTTCGTTCAATGTCCGGTTCTAGTTATTTTGCTTTTGGTTGTTTTTTCTAGATAGATTATTGAATCTCTGTTCACTGGTTTATAAATCATCCCTGGTGTCGATCTGTTGATTGTGTGAAGAGTCACGACGTTTCGCCAAAATCTCATTGCGCATTTTCAAGTGTTGTCCGCTTCGACTGAAGAGTCCAACTGACGTGCACGGGTTATTACGCTCGATCTTATAGTCGACCGATGATGGCGCAGATTGTATTGGGGTGGTTCGGGACTATTCGCGGCGCTCAGTAACGCTGTCTGGCGTCCATTTATTGATTTTCTCCCTCGCCGCCACGTTGCCGCGTTTATTATTTTTTCAGAAGGGATTTCCATTATTTTGGAATATTGCGAGCGTCATTTTGCGTATTTACCTTACCCCTTTTTCTATTTCAAGGACTTTCTTTTTTCTTTCTATTTCAAGGACTCTGATTGTTCGAACCTTGTAGTTCTCAATATTCACTATTTCTTTGGCTCCTTCAAAACTGATTTTATGTTCTGTTTGTAGATGGTGTTGGAACAGATCGGAAGTGGTTTGTTTGTTTTTTACGTTGTTTTTATGTTCTTGTATTCTGGCCGAGATTCGTCTGGTTGTTTGTCCAATGTATGTTGCAGTCGGAACAAGATATGCTATATACCCCATTATTTTCCAGTCTAACTTTGTCCTTGGGTTTTTTTTGGGGATGATTTGGGTTCAAGCTGGACATCTAAAAAGTGGATGAAGGAACAACTAAAGCGATGACCATTTAAATTGGCCTTGTAGAATGGAGGCTGCAATCACTTACAGCCACACCACCCTGCGGTAAAGGGTCGCATCAGTCACACTGTGCAAAACCGTTCGTAACCCGTCTAACCTCGGGAAGTACCAGGTATGATCGAAAAATTGTGAACTGGGCTCGTAGAGAAAAGTATTATAAAGCTAAGGAAGTTCACCCGTGCTCCAAGTCGTGCTTTGCCATTCCTTCATCCGCCATCCAAAGCGCCAGCAAGCGTCTCCCAAGACCGGTTTCTGGCCTTAAGCCGTCATCAGTTGGGCTCAAGCTAGACACCTGAAAAGCGGATGAAGGAACGACTAAAGGCCATCGACCAAAATGGCCATCGCCAGCCTGCGGTAAACGGTCGCAGCAGTCAGACTGTGCAAAACCGTTCGTGGCCCGTCTAACCTCGGGTAAGTTCCAGGTATGATCGAAAAATTGTGAACTGGGCCCATGGAGAAAAATATTAAAAAGCTAAGGAAGTTCACCCGTGCTCCAAGTCGTGCTTTGCCATTCCTTGATCCGCTATCTAAAACGCCAGCAAGCGTTTCCCAAGACCGGTTTCTGGCCTTAAGCCGTCATCAGTTCGGCTCAAGCTGGACACCTGAAAAACGGATGAAGGAACGACTAAAGGCATAACCATATAAATTGGCCATGTCGAATGGAGGCTGCAATTACCTGCAGCCACGCCATACTGCGGTATATATATATATATATATATATATATATATATATATATATATATATATATATATATATATATATATATATATATATATATATATATAAATTATGTTTGTATTCACCAAAAATCACGTTTTAAAAACAATTATTTATTTATGCAGAAAGAATATACAATCAAGCTTTGATCAGTGTTACTACAATAATAATCGATAATTAAAAAATTGGTTCTTATAAGCCATGGTTGCTTAAGGGTATCCGGCCTGTACGCCAGCATGAACACCATCGTCAGCAAGATGTAGGGGTCATGGCCTGGTCTATTTCGGATATAATTCCTTTCTCCTTAAGTGTCTTCTTGTCCTCAAGAAGGTTCTCGAGGGTGTCTAGGGGTAGTTTAATTTTTTGTCCAAATAGTAACTAGGCTATCATCTTCTTTTTTCTAAGAAGGATGTAAAATAAAGCTAAAATCAAAAGAATAATTAAGGTTGTACTAGAGATGGAAAGGCTCGTTTGCGTTACAGGTTCCAATTGAAAAGGTTCAATTGGGTCTATTAGGTGGTCTTCTAGTAGGTCCTCCCGGTTTGGAGATAGGTTAATTTTCATCAATGGAATGACTTCCTGTGGAACAATGGATGGAATTGTTTTTTGAGTCTTCATTGCAGGTGCGTATGTTTTTCCCAGAATATGTAGCGTTTCATTCGAGAATATTAGCAGCTTTTGTCAACAGTTTCTTTCTACACTTTCACCGGGGTAGTCGTGCTGATTATTAAGGACTTGTCAGTTTGATAGACAATGGACTTTCACTCTTGTAGCAAGATTTAAACCATTTTTCTTTGTCATAATATTTTGTTGGTAGTAGTATAATGATCCCATCTATATTTTGAACGGAGTAGATGTGGGATAATTCGAGGGTAACGGGATATGAAATAGGAATTTTTATTATTATAAGCATCTCGCTGTCTGTTACACAAATAATCGATTTTGTATGTTCAATTAATTCGTAAGAATGTTGGTTACTTGAGATTAGTGCACCCTTAATGTAGCGATTTCGCAATAAATCTTCTAATTGGTATATGTCCCTTAAGGATAATAGTTCTAAATTAGTCAAAGAATTTTGGGCTAAAGCGAGACTTCGTAACATCATTAAGATTATTTTATTGATTCGTTCGAGGTTTAAAATTTCGTTGTGTAATATCATATAGTTTGCGAAGTTGTTATGTTAACTTTCTCTAGCTGTATCGTTCTTTTTGCGAGTTGTTGGTGGTATACATCATCTAGAAATGGTCCTAGTTTATTTTTGTGTTTGTGCACATAATTCTTGTAAGATTGTTGTTGTATCCGATATCTTCGGCATATGGTCAATAGAGTAAGAAGAATGGTGAGTATTTAGTAGAGCTATGTCTGCTTTGGTTATAGATCAAAACCAGATACCTGGCTAGGTCAGCTGTAATTTCTCTTTTATTTTGTTCTTTTAGCATCCGGATTTTTCCTGTTAATATAGAGTGGAATCTTTCGATGGGTGAATTTGAATTGTGACTTCCCACTGTCGTGAAATGGAGTTCTATCTGGTGTGGGGTTAAAAATTCCTTTAGTAGGGCGTTGTTGAATTCCGTCCCAGAGTCGCAGATTTTTTTTTTTTTTGGTAGTTATGATGGGAGAAATAATGCCGTAGTTTCGAGAGGATACTGAGAACTGTCTTATCTGATATAACATAGGCTTGTGCATATCTGCTGAACGAGTCTATGATAATTAAAAATAAATTCTCCTGAATTTCATAGGTGTCAATATGTAACGTATGAAAGGGATTTGCGCTTAGGAGTGGTCCATTATACAGTATCTTATAAAGTTGTCTTTCATATTGATTGATAAAATATGTTATGGTAGCCTTCAGGTTGGGCCAATAATATTTAGTTCTTAGATGTTGGTAGGTTTCGGTTATGCCTTTGTGGTTTGTGCTGTGGTAGTTATATATAATTTGTTTTTGTTCTAATTCCTGTTCAATGTCTTTCAATGGTTGTTTCGTAAACACTATCTTTATAGGTGCATCCAGCATTTTTGGTAGTTCCATCTGTAAGAAGGATATGCATACTTGATCCTCAATATACAATCCGTATGTAGAAGTTTGTAGTATGAGGGGTTTTAGAGCGGACATTATTTCGTTTTTCCTATTTGTGGTAAGTTTCAGTATATGAGAGAAATGTGTCCCATGGAATTTAGAGGTGTCTTCTATTTTATATTCTTCTTGATTTGTATAGATATGTATTTGGAATCACAAGGTGTTCAAGTGATTTTCCGAAAATCTGATTCCATAAACGGGTTCTTCGCAAGAGGAACGAATAGTATTACCGTCATCATTGCTAGGTTCTTGTTTCGTGGTTTAGGGCAGTGTGTTTAGGATGTCATCATAATCTTCAGGGGTCATGTCCAAGTCGGGTTCACATATCATGGATTCCGTTTCCATCATGTTGATGTCAAGTCTTGATAGGGCGTCGGCTACTTGATTCTCCTTTCCTCTCTTTTACTGTACCTCAAAATTGTATTCTTCTAGTTTGATCTTCCAACTGAGATAGCACAGAGTTGCTAAGCATGCTTGTTGCAAGCTTGTCAAGTTGGACTTTTAAGTTGACTTGTTGAAGTTTTCGAAAGATTTTACTCAGGTGTACTAAGTGGTCTTGTAGCGATCGCGAAAAAATAGTCGTCCATATAGACAAAACAACATTTATAAAGATTTTCTTTTAATACGCAATCCATCATTCGTTGGAATGTGGCCGGTGCATTTTTTAAGCCGAATGGCATTCGTGTATATTCGAAGTGATCATGTGGAACTGTGAAGGCCGTCTTTATTGTTGATTTGGGATCTATTTCGATTTGATGAAAAACCCTTGTGCTAGATCGAGGGTAGTGAAATAGATTGGTCGTCCAAGATTATCTAATATTTCATCTATTCTTGGTAGAGGATACTTGTCTTCAACTGTTTTCTCATTTAGTTTTCGGTAGTCTATTACCATTCGGTATTTTCTCACCCCTGATGCGTCTAGTTTTTTGGGTACGATCTATATTCGGGCTGAGTATGGGGATTCAGATGGTCGTATGATTTTTTTTGTAATAGTTTATTAAATTGAGAAGATATTTCGGCTTGCATTGTCTGTGGATGTCGGAATGATCTGGTATAGACTGGTGGTCATCTTGTATTTTTATCTCGTAGTAGAAAATATATTTGTATTGTTTGCATAGTTTCATGATTTTTTCTTTTTCTTCATGATTTAAATGTTCCAGCCTAATTTGATCTAAAACGGGATATTCGGTGTTGCTATATGTCAGGTGAGTATTGATTTCAAATCCTTGCAAGGGTATTACGCGGATGGGTATGGAGTAATCTTCATATCCTAGCGGAAGTTCTCTAATACGTCCTCACTTAGTATTGTCACTGGAGTTTTGTAAGGCATTTGGTTTGATGGTAAACCTTAAATGATATGCACACGTTGTATTTGTCGATGGTAAACGTCCGATCCTTATTATTTCAAATGGCACCGAGTTTTAGAAGGTCGGCAGTTCCAAATAATATATCGAATGTATCATGCCATTCTGCTATACGAGCGGTAATAACTTCTGGTATTCCTATTTCCGAGAAAATTTTGCATTTGGTATTTCTGTCAAACGTCTGTTCCTTTTTCATGGATTTTATAATAAATTTCTCTCTAAATTCGTGTTTTTTATCGAAATATTGTGCGGCTTTTGGGGTTAGTATGGTGTCGGAGCCTCCGCTATCAATTAATACTTTAAGTTTTGTATTAGGTAGATAGAAGAAGGGTAATCTGATGGCTCGTGGAAAGTTGTAGTTATTTAATTCCAGGCAGGTGGTTCGTCTTCGGAGGCTTCTAGTGGAAAATCCTCTTCTAGATGGTCAAGGCATACGTCGTCAGGGTAGTTTTCAGTTTCTATATCGTGATGGTGGTACGTAGTAGACATTCTTTGGTTGCCTGCATTTTTTATTGTCGATACTCCGGACATTGGTTGGGCCGACGGAGTTGAATGTCTCTGAAAATGTTGCTGAGTTTGAGATTGTTTAAAAACATTAATCGGCCCTTGTGGAAAAGGCTTGTGACTTATAGGTTTGTTTATATCTCCAAAATGTTTTGGTTTAAAGCTTTGTTGAAGCTTTTGTTCTAAAGGTCGTTTCAAATAATTCATATAAGCGACCTGTTGTCTGTAATTATAGTGTGCGATGCATTTCTGATATGCGTCTTCAAAAGAATTTAATGTAAAATGTGACAAGTGTTCGCCATATGGGTTATTTATCTCTGTGTTAAATGTCTGTAGGGCTAGATTCTGAAAATAGGGGTTTTTAAATGCCATTGTCGCGGCATCAGCGTTAAAATTTACGTGTTGCAATAAGTCGTTTAGTGCTGTATTAATTCTTTCATAATATTCCTGGTAAGTCTCTGATTTCTTTTGAGCTGTACTAGTTAACTGAGTTATCAAGATAGACTCTGATCGAGTGTCACCGTATTTTCTTAATAGGCTGGGTTTTACTTCGTCCCAAGTAAACTTGTTTTCGTAGTTTAAGTGTATTAGTAGTATATTAGCTGCTAATATAAATTGTTGATTATCTGATAGAGTTCTAGAACTCAAAAAGGGCAGTAAAGTTTCTACGCTATTTATAAACGTAGAAAGATTCTTTCCTACTGAGAACTTTGGCAGAGTATTACAAAGGTTTATTAAGTCAGCATCTGCAATAGTTGCCATTTTTACTTCAATTGTATCTCGTCTTGAAATAGAATATGGTTTTTACAGGTTTTCTCTTTTACAGAGGTTTTTCCTGGTAAGCTTTCTTCTGTTACGAAGGTTTTATAAGCTCGATAATCAGCTAGTTGATTTTCGATTATTGTAGACAAGCTTGCTTCTATACAATTGCTCATAAATAATAATAATAAAAAAGGATAATAGGTTGAGTACTTACAGGAAGAGGAAAGTCTTCATTAAAGATAATTTCTTAGGATCTGCTGCTTTACAACGGAACTTGACCGATTTTTCACAGATGAATTCTCGTGCAGCGAGGATCCTGTTCGCAGCGGCAATTATGTTTGTATTCACCAGAAATCACTTTTTAAAAACAGTTATTTATTTATGCAGAAAGAATATACAATCAAGCTTTGATCAGTGTTACTAAAATAATAATCGATAATTAAAAAATTGGTTCTTATAAGCCATGGTTGCTTAAGGATGTTCGGCACGTACGCCATCGTCAGCAAGATGTAGGGATCATTGATTGGTTTTTATAGGCCATGGTTGCTTAATGGTATCTGGTACGTACGCCAGCATATACACCATCGTCAGCAAGATATAGGGGTCATTGCCTGGTCTATTTCGGATATATATATATATATATATATATATATATATATATATATATATATATATATATCCCTGTTATTAGGTGATCTTTAATCCGAACTCTTCTGGTTTCTCTGTTTAGTCGTTCTAGTGCCTTTATTAATGTGCTTTTGGATTTGACTTAAAAATGAATAATAAAACATAATTATATTTAAATTTTTTGAAATTTCTTTGGTATGTTTATCAGGTTAGAGAGAGTTTGAGCCAAGTTGCCCCGATTACAAAGAAAGACATTCTCCCAAAAATAGATTGTGGAAGCGTCGAGTCATTGCTCTAAAGAGCACATCTAACATAAGGATAACCGCCTTTTTAATTTTTTTTTAAAAATTTAAATTTCACTGTTTGTTGTTTGTAACATTATTTACGAAACTATAGTCACAAATTTAAAAAATGAAATGAGTGGTAAATAACAAAGTAAAAATGTATTTTACCTAATTTGAAAAATGAACAATCACAAAGTAAAGGACAAATCAATCAATTAAAGAAAGTCAAATTAAATCAATCAAGAAAATGAAATCAAGTAAAAAATAAATTCAAACAAAACACTTTTGTATACAGATTTTATTGTTGGAGGAATCAATATTTAACCGAGTTGAATATATGTAATACGCTAATATCTTGTTAAGCTTTTGAATCAACATATATCTTATGAATCCTCAAACTAATATACTATTAGAATTCCCCTTCTGAAAACTACGAAGCTACACTCGAACTTTACAGCAATTTTCTCCATAATTCTTCTAATAAATTTCACCCCTCTACTCCCCACCCCCAACGCATCCGACTATTCCGAATATTACCAACTCCTTCGCTGAGCTCCAACCGGATTAACTTTTATTTCCAAAATATATTTCTTACAAACTGTTAAGCGCCAACTAATAAAGAACACTTAGGCGGTAAGAGGGTTATTACACGGCGAGATTGAGAGGTGGAGGGAGGGGTTGAAAATAAAGGGGCAGGGATGGTGAAGGGGGAGGGGTCAGATCTGAAAATTACGTATTTTCGCCCCGACGACCCCCAGAGAAATCAGCTCGAGCAGCCGAATATCGTCTGTTAATTACTGTTTCGTGTAGTTGCGGCTCCTATATTGAACGTTTCGGATAAATTTACAGGTTCCGAGGACGAAAGCGAGGAATGGGGTGGGAGTGCAAAGATTGAGGCAATCTTAGAGGACAATTATAGGATGAGGAGCCGAAATTTAACTAGAAGGTTTTAGTTTTCGGAGTTTCGGGTTTATTATTCCACATTTTCGTTTTTACCTTCTCAATACAAATAAACAACTTCTTGTTTACATTAACCTCCAATATTGATTTTTAACTATGACGATGCTTCATTAGAATAGCTTGAAATCATTATCAACCTTTAAGGAAGCAAATACGTTTTCCTCAACGTAGATTCACTCTGATCTATACAAATCGATCTCATATTTAAAAAGCTAGATTTCACATTTTTCTGTGTATATAAATTCGGCTAATACCTGTATGTATCTTAGTGTGCATTTTAGATTTTTATTATTAACTGATTTAATCTGCATTAATCTTTACGAGAAGAAAAATAACGCAACATTGATGACCGACTCCTTTTTCTATTTTAAAATTGGTATCCTATCAGAGACTCTAACAAAAGCTAACTTATTATAGTTAACTTCTCGAAATACAATACAAAAAACACCTCCTGACCATAATGCGCACCAAGCAGTGACTTGTTTAAGATGTAAAGGTTTCTCATGAAATCGTTGTCCTCACCCTAAATGCGGCAAAGACATTTTTCACTGAACCCCTTTTTCACAAAATAATTCAACAATTTTAACGTATATATATATATATATATATAGATATATATATATATATATATATATATATATATATATATATATATATATATATATATATATATATATATATATATATATATATTATTATTATTATTCACGTATGGGCCCTGGTGGACCACGCGAAGTACAATTAGAGGCGTTTGTTGTTGTTAGCCTTCCTTTGTGCCCATACTGATTTCATTCTTTCGCTATGAGCTTGTTTCCTTTCGTCAGACCAAGTTGTTCCAGTCTTCCTACATTTTTCTCTCTGGCCAACCTTCCAAACGTTAACCTTGTGTCTGAAACAGCCTCTATCCTGAATTTCACTTTATGTAATATTTGCTGATCTTAGGTCCTCTTTAATTGCAGCAATTCATTTAATTATTTCTACTTTAGCTTTACTCCTATTTTCATAAAATTCGACTATTTGTCTAGTTAACCTACTCGGATTCATCCGTTTTATGTGTCCGTAAAACTTAAGTCTTCTTTTTCTCATATCGCTATGTATATCTGTGTATTGTTTGATTTCTTGGTTTTCTCGAAGTCGGTATGTTGTGCTATTTATTTGTTTGGGCCTTAGGATTTTTCTTTCCTTCTTTTCAATGTCCTCGATGTCCCTCTTTCTATTCAAAATGAGCGTTTCCGCAGCACATAGACATTCTGGCTTAATAACTGTGTTGTAATGTCTCAGTTTTGTGTTTTTAGATAGGCATTTTTTGTTGTAAATGTTTTGTGTAAGTCTCAATGCCGTTTCCATTTTTTGACATCTACCCTTATTGGCCGCTTTTTCCAACCCATTTTCTATGATTATTTCACCCAAATATTTGAATTGAGAGACTCGTCTGATGTTACCATATTTTGTTTTTAGAAATGGCGTTCTTAGTCTGTTGCAGGTCATGTATTGTGTCTTTTCAAAGGAAATTTCGAGCCCTACATTTTCTGCTGTTTCTTTTAGGATTTCAATCTGTTTCTGTGCCGTTAATATATCTTGAGGTAAAATTGCTAGATCATCAGCAAATGCCAGACAATCAATTTTGATGTTGGTTCTCCCCAGCTTAATGGGCTGGTCAATATTCAGGGCCGACTTTTTTTCACGCCACTCCTGTATTACTTTTTCTAGAACACAGTTAAATAAGAGTGGCGAGAGTCCATCCCCTTATCTCACTCCAGTTTTAATTTCGATGGGCTCTGAGATGTCACCCATGAATTTAACTTTTGACCTTGTGTTAGTTAATGTTGCTTTAATAATTGCCAGCGTTTTCAGATCTAGTCCTTGTTCTTTCAAGATTCGGAATAAAGATTCGCGGTCAATAGAATCATATGCTTTTTTGAAATCCACAAATGTACAGACGAGATTTTTATTGTACAGTTTTTGAGGTCTTAGAATCAACTTCAGATTCAGGATCTGTTCAGGGCAGGATCTGCCCGGTCGAAAACCTGCTTGATATTCACCAATGTTAGGTTCTAACTCTCCCTGTGCTCTGTCTAGTAGACATTGAGATAGAATCTTGTAACAAACTGGGAGAAGAGATATCACTCTATAGTTGTTTACATCCGTTCTATCTCCTTTCTTATGTAGTGGATGGATTAGAGCATCTTTCCAATCTTTCGGAATCCGTTCGGTTCGCCAAACTTCTTGTAGAATTTTGGTTATTTCCCTGATTGTACCTGGACCAGCGGATTTGAAAAGTTCCGCAGTGATTCCATCTTCACCAGAAGCTTTGTTATTTTTTAAGCCGCTTGATTTGCCTAATTATTTCATCTTCATTCGGTGGTAATGAATCTGGGTTTGTTTGTTTAGGCTTTAGTGTTACTAATTTGTTTAAGGGCTCAGGACAGTTTAGTATTTGTTCAAAATATTTCGCAAGTTCTTTGCAATTATCTTGGTTATTTAGAGCCAATTGTCCGTTTTCCTTTTGGAAGCAAAGACTTTGCGGTTGATAGCCTGTTAATTTAGTTTTAAATGTTTTGTAAAAGTTTCGAGTGTTATGTTTTTGGAAATCTTTTTCTATTTCATTAAGTTGATTGTTTTCATATTTTCTTTTAGTTTGTCTAATTAGCTTCGATGTATCTTTTCTTACTTCCAAAAATATGTTATAGTTTATTGCTGTTTTTGGACTGTTCCAATCTTTGAATGCTTCACTTCGGCTTAATACTGCTTGCTCGCAAACTTCATCCCACCACGGATGTTTTCTACGTTTTTGTAAAGAGACCAACTTTAAGGCTGTTTTAATAATTTTTTGTTTCAATTCTTGCCAGTTCTGTGCTGGTTGTTTATCAAGTTCTTCTGTTAGGGCTGGTTTTATTTTCGTTGGGTCAAACTTTGGTATTAGCAGCCGCTTTTGAATAAGTTTTCGAGGTTTTAAGCTAAGTTTGATTCTAGTCAAGTAGTGATCCGTGTCTATATTTGCTCCTTTCCTGACTTGAACATTCAAAATCTCTTTATAATTGGGGTACGAAATGGCAACATGGTCAATTTGAAATTCACCCATGTACGTGTTTGGACACCTCCAGGTTTTTTATTTTGATATTTTCTTCTTAAAATGGGTTGACATTATTTTTAGATTAAACTGCGAACATAGTTCAACCAATCTTCTACCATTATGGTTAGTCCATTTATGAGCGGGAAAACTGCCGACTGTTTTCCTGTACTTTTTTTCTTTCCCTAGCTGGGCGTTGAAATCACCCAATAGGATTTTTACATGGTTAGAGGGAATTTTAGAGATAGTCTTTTCTAGAATTTCCCAGGACTTATTTACTTTTTCAGGATTAGATTTATTTTCTTCGTTAACTGGGAGGTGTGCATTGATTAATGTATAGTTTTTGTTAGCACACTTAAGGGATAGTGTCATAAGTCGATTATTTACTGGCTGGACATTTGTTATAGAAGCAAGGATGTTTCTTGAGACAGCGAAAACAACACCGAGATGTGGTGTATTTTTGAGTATTTTTTTGTCCGTTTTACTTTTAAAAAGTCTGTAGTTGCCGAATTCCAAGGTGTTATCATCTGTCAATCTAGTTTCTTGCAAAGCTAAAATTTTAATTTTTTGCTGATTTAATGTTCGCCCCAATTCGTGTAGTTTTCCTGGACGCAGGAGAGAATTGATATTTACCGTTCCAAAGAAAGTTTTTGTTTTCAGTTTCAGACGTTGGCCAGAGGTCTCCGACTCCCTCTGAAAGATTTTGCGTTTAAGCCTGGACGCCCCAGAATCCGAAAGTCCGGTTGTACGAGCAAAGCTGGCAGAGGATTGTCTACCTCCTGGGGTAATTTTGTAATTAGTAGAACGCTTCATCTTGTACTTTGAATTAAAGGTTTGAACCATGACGGTTCAGAGGTTAAGACTGGAGGGGTTAGTTCCAGAATTTAAATATCAGCCGCACCACTGGTGAACAGACGCTGACCACTCAGCCGCTTGATACAAGTCAGACGCTAAGTGGATTTAGTTTTTTTTTTTGCCTTGGTTCGGGGCTGCTTATTTTGAGATATTCGCAGCTGTCCATTAATATCTAATAAAACTTTCACTATCCACCACCCGTGACCCGTCCAGTACCTTAGGCGAGGTATACTGGATATATATATATATATATATATATATATATATATATATATATATATATATATATATATATATATATATATATATATATATATATATATATATATATATATATATATATATATATATATATATATATATATATATATATATATATATATATATATATATATATATATATATATATATATATATATATATATATATATATATATATATATATATATATATATATATATATATTTGGCGCAGTCCAAAGTAGTCAAAAAAAAATATAGATATATATCATCGTCAGCCCGTGGCGATCCCTTGCAGGATAAAGGCCTCTTTTCAAAGTTCAAAACTCAAAGTTTTTGAATTAATTGCGATGTGAGTGTCCAGGTTTCACTTCCGTATATCATAACGGATAGGACGCACTGATCGAAGATTTTTCTTTTCAACTTTTCAACGTATCTTAAAAAACGTGAGTGTCCTCCTATTATTTTAAGTATAAAATAAATGTAACTCTTATACTGGAAAAACTCTATTAAAGTTTAAAACAAAAGCATAAACTGAAATATTCACTATTCGTTCGGGTTATCTTAATATTCCTTAACTACTGAGATATTTTTTGCCGACCTATTCAATTCATAATTTTCTCTTTTATCTCTATAGTACAATTATCCAGCATTACTGAAAAAGTCCATAAATCGAATCTAATGCTCTAATGAACCGTTATTAAGCCACCATCTAACTTTAATTAAATCCCGAATGGATTATAATAAGTACCTGAAATTGTTCGATATACCAACGTCCATTAGAACAAGCTTGCTTCAATTTAAAGTTTTGCAGATCGGCAAAAAGACGACGAAAATGCAGCTTTAACATTTAAACCTGAAACAAAAGCATACTTAGCTTTACGAGAAAATTAATCTGTAGTATTGGGTTAATATACAGGAGCCTGAATAGTCCAAGTAGCATTAACAAAAAATATGGAGTTACTCAGCGAATGACCCAGCCATTGTTAAAAAGTTTACTACTACAAATAGTCCAAACTCTCAATCAATTAGTTCCGTGGAATTTCTAATTTCGACAATATTTTTGTAATAAATTTCTTTCAAATTCAGTTTAATTAAGATTGTGATGGAAGGTATATTAGGCAAACTAAAACATTCATATTAACCACATATAAAGATTCCATATTGCTCACGTTAGATATGGAAAAAATGACAAATTAGTTAGTTGCCCAACATGCACGCGAACATGACCACAACATAAATATTAGTAACTTAACACTTGTTAAAAGTGTAAATAGGGCTTTGGATGCGTATCAAAACATCCAAATATCAAAATGTAAGAAAATCATGAACCTGTATAAAGGACCTATTCACTTTCAGTTAACTTTTTGAATTATTAATGTAACGCTTTGTTAACTTCGCGGCTCATCTTTTTTACACTCTTCATTAAGTACGGCTGTTATGTGAAATATCACCTGATGATACTAACATGGTTCAATTAATTTATATTAGCTCTTAAAGCTTTCTTAGAGATTGTATACTATTTTACTTAATATTTAATTAGTGTATTACTAAAGATATTCCGACCAGCCATTGTCTAGCAGAACAAAACCTCGAACTTATACAATAGTAACAGTCAGTTCGAACATCATCTATATACAAAAATCAGCCGTACACACTAATAAAAAAACGAATTAGAATTTATTTAAACACTTGCTTGATGAAATAATACATACTGATATCCTACTAAAATCCCCTGAAAACACAGACAAGGGTATAGAAGATCTAACTATTACAATACAACAAACTGCCTGAGGTAACCCTTGAAATGAGTAGTCAAATTCAGAATCAGAATTGCTTTGTAATAGTAAAACATGCAACTGCCATAAACCGAACACTACGGAAAAAGTGGATGACAACTAGAACCCCAGAAGACCAGACAAGACTTAACAGAGCAGTGAAAGACGTGAAAGAATTAGTCAGTAATGAAAAGAATGAGGCAATTCAAAATCACGTTGAAGGTCTGACTCTCACTGAAGCTACTGATTATTTTTTGTGGAAGGCAACAGTTAAAATATATAAAACACAAGAGAGCATACCACCAATCAGAAAACAGGATGGAACTTGCGTGAGAACATATACTAATAAGGCTGAAACTTTTCCAATACACCTAGCTAATGTTTTTCAGCCATTTCCAATATATACGAGAAAAGGGGAAAAAATAACCTCATTCCTTGAAACAACATTCCAAATGGCACTTTCCATTAAAGCTATAAAATTTAGTGACATTGAGGTAATAACTCATAGAAACCTCAACGCAAAGGACAGTCCAGGATCTGACCTTATAAAAGGGCAAGTCGTTAAACAATTACCGGAGAAAGCATTAGTTGTCCTTTTACAAATATTTAGAGTCAGCCATTATCCATTACAGAGTAAAGTAGGACAAATCATATTAATTCCAAAACCTGGTAAACCGACGGAGGAAGCATCATCATAAAATCCCATTATAATTTTTCCTATTTTGCCAAAGTTGTTTGAGGAGTTGTTCCTGGAGACTGAACCCATTGCTTGTCGAACTAAATATCCTTCTAGAACACCAGTTCGGATTTCACGAAAAACACGCAACAATTGAATAAGTGTAAAGGCTAGTGAAAATTATTAATAACGCTTTTGAAGATACAAAGTACTGTTTGGCTGCATTCCGGGATGTTTCACAACCCTTCGACAAAATATGGCACATGTGCTTACTACACTAACTTAAATCCAAATTTCATACATCATACTATATGAGATACTTCACTGTCAAATATAGAGAAATAAATAACATATATCCGATTACACCAAACACGTCTATGCCACCTTTATAGATGATACCACGGTTATGGTAATAAGTAAGATACCACGATATAGATCTGAGAAGCTTCAGGAAGCTGTTGATAAAATAGTAGAATGGGTAAAAGTGCCTAAAAATTAACGAAGCAAAATCTCGGCAAGTCACTTTCACTTTAAGGAAGAAATTATACCGAACTGAAACATTTAATGGACATCAAATCACCCAGCAGACTGTGCAAAAAATTTACTGCTGCTATTAAACTATACTGGTTAATTGGCAGAAAATCCAAACTACCATTTGGTACCAAACCATCTACAAAGTAATTCTCAAACCCGTATGGAGTTACCAGTATAGGAGTATTCAGTATAGATATACTTCAAAGATTCCAGTCCAACACCTGGACAATAATTACTGATGCTAATTGGTTCGTGACAAATCAAACTTTACACCGCGATCTAAAAATAAATCCTGTGCTAGAAGAAGCCAAGTGCGCGAGTGCGAAATATCTATCGCGACACAGGGACTGAAACATTGTGATCCTTTAGAGATAAGCTATAGAATTTTTGTTAAAATTAAGATAATTTCACTATTCTAATTATAAATAACCTAAGTTTCTATATATTAGACCTTTAATGTAAGCGCCTTAACCCCTGATGCTTGGCAACTCGCTGTCTTGTCTTAAGTATTGTAACACTTGCTAAAAACTTAGTGTTTCATTTTTCCTAAATATTTAATAAAAATTCTAAACAAATTCCAAGCACGAGGCCAAGAAATGAAAGCTGCACGAATAGGAGGCTGCTTGAGGGACGTAGTATAGGGAACAACATGAAACAAGAAGCCAACATTTGAATATATAAAACATAAGTAAAACCAATAATAATATACGATACAAAAACAAGAGCAGATACGCATTCTGCCTTCTAAAAGAAACAAAATTTTCTAAAAGTTTTCTAAAAGTTTCTAAAAGAAAACCCATTTTCTTTATATGATATGTTTAGTTCGTCTTTAAATTTAGTATTTTTTTTTAATTGTGTCAATCAAATGTGAGCCATTAGCAGCAATCCAACTTTGTGTCCTTTAACACATTTTCAATAACTTTCGTCGATATATCTGGTGTTATTGCAGCGAATTTAGCACGGATACTATCCTTGAATTGCTGTATGAATTGGGCTTATTTGTCTATATATATTTTAATAGATCTAAATGGCTACAATATATCTTAATTTCGAAAATCTAATCTACTAGGCAAATGTTCTCCAAAATGTTGAATGCTTCACATAAGATGTGTGGCAACATCTTGCTGAAACCACATATTCTCCAGTCCGATCTCCCAATTTAGGCACGAAAGAATTTTGAATGATGTCTCTATACTTTTGAATGTTACGTTGACTGTCTACTCGACCTCTTATGCGGAGCCTATTCCCAATTTGAATTCTTCAAATTGTTGAAATAAATGATGAATTGTTGTTTTATGAGGTGCCAGACGATTGAAAGAGTTTCGCCTAAATTTACATTGAGTTGCAATAATCCATTTTTTGTTATGTAATTTACAATAATTTCACTACGATTTTTTTATCGTGAATGTATTCAAAATATAACATATCTACATTATAGGATAGCAAGCCCAAACTGTCACAAATATCACTCACAAAAAAAATAATGACAAAACACCC
This sequence comes from Cosmopolites sordidus, assembly GCA_031761425.1. NCBI lineage: Eukaryota > Metazoa > Arthropoda > Insecta > Coleoptera > Curculionidae > Cosmopolites > Cosmopolites sordidus. Next base: position 880,738 of record JARFXV010000090.1, on the reverse strand, counting down.
GATATAAGAAAAAGATTTTTTCACTCACACGAAATTACATTGAACTCATTCGACGTGCGTTTCGTTAACCAAGTTAACATCATTAAAGAAGGATCATTAAAACTGACTTTTACTTAGTTTTAATCATCTTGTTAATCACCTAGTTTTAATCACTTAGTCACACCAAGAAGTGTGACGTGCGATTTAATGTCAGTGGAAAACTCGTTATAGATTTTCTTATATTTTTGTTTCTAAATTGTGAAGTTCTTAATATTAAAGTGAATTAGCAAATTCAATAACGAAAACGTAAATTTTAAAACAATTCGAAACGTCTTTCAAAAATTGGAAAGTTTTAAAATGCAAGTGTATTCGTGCGAATACTAGAAGCAATAATGCAAAGTGGAATGAAAATGATCACGAAATTCCACTGACATTTGATACAAGAAAATAATTGTTATTTCAAGATTATGTAACTCTGCAAGGCATGACCCGAATTACTTAGCCAAGACGCGCATTTCATTATATGATCTATGTATTCTTATCGCAGGGTTTCCAAGGCGTTATATGAGTACTTCGTGTTGAGTCCCGCTATCCAATCATATATGTATACTATAATTCTTCGAGTGATAATGTAAAAGATACATATCGCCTTTTCACCTCTTCTTTCTTCCACATCTTTCACTAAAGCAAATAGAGCTCCATTCCATGTCCCATCTAATTCTAGCTCCGCACTATTCTAAGAGACACGTCTTGTGGTGAGATAAAGCATACTACAAGGACGATAAGCACACATCTTCATTGCAAGTGAATGTCCATTAACATTCATCCTCGAAACAGTCCTATCTGCATCGGCATCATGCATTAGCTAGATCTGCATTATCTAGAAATCTGAGATACCGTTCGTCACTGGTTTTCTCACACCAATTCGCTTTGAAATACATCACATTGCCTGAAACGACATAATGTCTGAAGCCGTGGCATTTTAACACTTAGGAGCTTAGTAGTTTAAGAACGTACTTAGCTAAGTACGTACGAAAAATCTTCACAATATGATAAATCGAAAATGTTATAAATAGTTTACTATTTATTATTAGAATTATATTGTTAATTTTTTTTCCACGCCTACGCGGTAATTCTTTACTTATCGAATCCGCAGATGAAGATAAGCAAATAATCCACTACTTGTACAGGCCCTTTCGAACGATATTGGTTGTTCCTAGAATGGCTGCTTTCCGATCGATAACTATGGTTGTATCCTAATACATTTTGATGTCTTTATAATACCCCATATATAATTATAATACCCCATTTTCTCCGATAATAGGTGGTATTTGACGCACAATGCCTTATGCAGAATTTTGCATATATTATTACATCTGCTGAGGTAAGCTGTGGAAGCCAATGCGGAGCAACCAGAAATTATATGTTATATTGACTCTGCATCGGCCAGAGTTCCCTCATTTAAAATATATTTTCGATGCATCTTTGTTGCAACAACCTAATCTACGATGGCTGCTAGTGCTCCTTCAGTTGCGGGACATAGGTAACCATAAGATAAACCATAGGATAAATAAGTCGTTAATGCTTTTTTACATATCTCCTTTTGTTGCCAGTTGTAATGGTATTTACCATGCAGTTCCTTTCCTTACGGATTTGCCTCCAATTGCTCCATATTCAAATGTTCTTGAGACCAGTTTCATTCGGCCAAGTTAAATGGTGATAGTTTCACATCACATTTCCTCAGTACTACATTAATGAGTGTGTTACTGGTTTCAAAGTATTTACGCAACTGGGCTATTTCTTCAGAATGGAAGATTTACAAATTCAGAAGTCCTCTGCCTCCCTTATACCTTGGCAAGTATAATCTTCCTAGCGCTGAATTTGGGTGATGTAACATGTGCTTCGTTAGGACAGTGCGGACTTTACCACCCATCTCCTGCAATTCTGTTCTCATCCACGACAGTACTCTAAAGGTATATGTTACTGAGAGGATGGCCCAGGTGTTGCCTTAAATTTATTTTTTACATGTAACTTAGCTTTCAGAATAAGATGCACTTTTATAAAAATGTTATTAGTAGCAGTATAGTTAGTAGTCTTCTATTATTAATATTAGTAGTATAGTTATTATTAATATTAGAGTTAAATTAGATTCAAGATATGCTATACAGAAACAGGAATGGTTGGCCAGGTAGCGCCCATTTTGCTTTCGATTTCATGCATGATCTCCACTGAATTCCTAACTCGCGCAGAAACCACTTCTCCCACAAATCCAATACCAACAAACAGGCATTGAGTTTGACGTACCCAAGGGGACATAAGTATGTCTGAATGATGAGTCCATACATACATGATAGATGTGCTGCTTCACTACTACACATAACCTTTGAATGCAGCAATAGAGCTTACACTGCCACTTTCAATGACTTCCTCAAAGCGTCTGTCGGGGCTGTCGAATGGTTGAGTCATCTGATATCCAACAATAATCCCAACTGCGCTGAGACATTTAGTTACACTTATTACCTGTTTGTTTGTATTGAGCTGTGTTTATATGTATTATATTATACTGTAAATATTTATGAGTACTACTTGTGATTCGTATGGAATTGTCATGTGTAAAGCTATAAGCTAAATAAATAAATAGCAGGTACTAACTTTGAGACCAGTGAGAACTCCCCTCCATAGTGATACCCGGGTTATATGAGCTTCTTCATCACCGTTAGTTTGGTATCTGGTCCAGTACGCTTTAGCAAACTGTACTAATGCGCTTTTACTGATACAACACCCGTTGCCCTGAGGTGTCTGGGATAAGGTGAATGAACACCAGTTGTATGGGGGAAAGTCGTAAAGTTACCACCCACCAGCAGATATGCTATACAATAAATATATTTTCAGTCGGATCAATATAATTAAATTTGCATACTGGGTTTTGCCCTTCTTTAGTCCTCCAGAGCGTTCTTTCAATGAATTTAGTTAGAAGGATTTTGAAAATAAATTATGATAAAATAACATATAGAAAAGAACAATATGAAATGCGCACATTGGAAAGAATATATGATTAAAGCTAAATAAAATATTTTTAAAAAACGTAATACAAATTGCAAAATAGATCATACAGTACGGACATTAGTGTAATAATTTTAATGATACCAAGTTGACATTTTTTATATTGTGGCAATAACCTCCCCCTTAAAACCGTGATAAATTTTTATTGCTTCCACTTTGCAGGTTCTCCGGACTAAAAACTTAATTAAAAGCCGAGCAGCAAACTTCGAAATATTCCTGCAATAAATAAGTCTTAAACGTCAAAACTCGCGTCGACTTAAAAGTGGCGAGGAGAAGGGCGGGGGCAATGGAGCCAAGGCAAGGCATCGAATTTGGAATTAACAATCTTCTGCTGATAAGGAATAAGGAATTTATAACCTGTCCTGCCGCGAGCCTCTTTATTTCCCTTCTTTTTTCTCGTTTCTAATTCGGGAGTTTCGAAGATGCTGATAAGGAGTTATTGCGGAGAGCTAAGGTATTTTCAGATTTTCTTGGGTATTGGTGTCCGCAATTAATATTGTCTAGACAAACTATGGTAATATTAAGTTTTTATTAACAAAAAGTCAAAAAATCATACGCTGTAGTACGCGAAGTATTATTATTTTTTTAAACATTAATTTCTTGAAAAAGTAATGCATCTACGTGGAATCGAAAAAGCGCAGTGAAACTTTTACTCCAAACTGTTTTTATATTAAAGTAAGACAGTTTCACCAAAAATGACTTAACATTAACGTTCGGTGTTATGTAGCATTACGTTACATATGATAGATAACAAAGAAATTTGCAAGATTTTCATCTATATTACAATTTTTTAATGATTTAACTTAATTATATGTCTTTTTTTGACAGCCTTTACTATTTATTTATAAAAGCGGTAATACAAACTTAATCTTCGTAGTAATCTCCCTCACTTTATATATGTTTAACGACCCCAGATCGAAAAAAAACTTGATGGTTTTGATGTGATAAAGACACTAGGTTTTTTGGACTGCCTCAAGAAATGTGAAGTGACTATCAACTAGGTATCAGATAACAATTAGCACGCACCATTTGACCAGATTTGAGAAACTCATAATGCACGGCCCCGAGCTGATCCCACCATATCATCATCGGTAGCTCGTGAGGGAGGGCGTTGGGGCGCCGCCCCTCCAACATTTCACAGTAAACAATTTTTCAGACCAAAATACCATATTTTATTTTCATTCAGTTTCTTTCCTTTAACTCATTTTAAGATATTATTAAAAATTAAAATCTCCAAATGTAGAAGAACGTCTGTCGATCATCACACCAAATAATGCGGGTAAAAATTCCATCCTTTGGCCACAATTTGTACATCGTTGGTTGGACGTTTACCTCCAGTGACCGTACGCCACCATCATCTTATCTCGTCGTTGGCGTTACATGTTTTATTGGTAGTCAGAATTCGGGGTTCAGAATTCAGCGTTTCGGTAATTAATTTTAAACGCTGATTTGATGTGTACAGTGCGTTTGATATGTCTCGGGTTGCGTATTTCGTTCGCCTCGCGAATACTTGTTTCGATTTGGGATTTGCTACACTGAGTAGTACTTTTTAAATAAAAATAATCAACTTTAATTAATTGCAAACATAAAGGTGTCTGATTTAAATAGTTAATAAAGACTAATTTAAGTTTAGAGGAGAAAGTTGAATTAAAAACTAACGGTAGTACCACGCCCGTGTTGAATTTGAGTCAAGTTCAAAAAGAATATAAAAATAGAGCAAGTTTTACGTGAAAATTTGACAATAAACTATACAATAGTATTTTGTGGCTTTGTCTATGGTTGTGAAAACACTCATTCTCTGTTTTGTTTTGTGTGTTTATTATTTAGAGGTGAGCAGCAATAGACTCGCGAAGGGGTGAGGGATCTAAATGAAGACATTAAAGGCTGTTAAAAGACATTAACTTTTATTTTGAATATGGGACTGGATACAGCTTTTAAAGAAATCACTAAGGCATTGAGAATACTAGTGACTATACCGATGACCACAGCCCTTCGGCTTCCTTTCGGCACTTCGGCTTTCGGCTTTCCCGCACTTCCTTTCGGCACCTTTCGGCTTCCGAAAAGCGCTTTTCGACTTTGAACTTGATTAAAAATCAAATTAAAATATTTAAGAAATTTAATAGGGGACTAAATATTTTAGGTATGTTAAATGTTGAGAGTGCTATGGTCGAACTAATTCAAGCCTTTAATGAAAAAGTTATTGAAAAATAATAACAATACAAATAACAAACAATTTAATAACCTTTTAATGTTTTCCTGGTTCACCTCCTGTTTAGAATTTCAATAGCACGAAAAATAAAAAGGATGAAGGAGAAAGCAAAAAAAATCTTCAGCAGCACTATTTTCTTCTACGCCCTCCCACTTTAAAAACCCACGAGCCGCCACTGCATATCATCAACGACTATCAACATCAACACATTTTTGGCGTGAATATATGCAGTACTGGTTGATGGCTCATCAGGATGACGCCACAGTACTTGCCTATCCGAATTACCGAAGAGGATCCACTTTTCTTCTCATGTCAAAATATTATTCCCAAAGTTTTTTTCTCATGAGCCTAGAGCAATGACACAACAACAGCAAAGAGTCTACTATTACTCTCAGATGGACGTTCATAGGGGACCCAATAACTCTACTTTTAAATTTTCCTTAGTTTGTGTAAAGATTTGGAAATGTCTTGCGATGTTACTTCGAGTTTATGTCCGAGCTCTAGAAGTGTATGACACGGATTTTCTTCCAGCAGTGCTTCCAATGCTTCATCCGCTCCTTTTTTCACACAATCCAAGTCAACATTTTCAATTCGAAATAGCTGGATTTTTTTGTTCTATGATATAACAACCAATATATTCAAAACACATCGTTAGTGAAACATTTCAGTAATTCTTGGGCTAATATTTTAAAACAAAATTGAAGAGCGTAGTTTCTGTAAAAACTTAAAAATTTGTCGTAAACTTTTTTAGCGATAGAAGAGCCAAATATTTGCCCATCCATAAGTTCAAATATTCTATTCTAGAAACCCCAACTTACTTCACATGTCTTCTTCTCTCATACTACGTGGTTATCCAGTTGCTTTCCTTTTTTAAGACAGAACTAGTACCCAAGTCGTCAGTAAATTCACACTGTTACATTGATTCTAACGAGTTGAAAGTAATCCTAAATTTGAAATAGGCTTTCATTTTACATTTCATCGATCAGACTCTATAATCTTTAAACAGAATTTTATATATTTATATATCTGTATCTGTGTTCTCAGGATCCCCATTCGTAACCATGAGGGTATGACCAAATCTGCGGTGGACAATAACGAGATGAAACCAGTGTTATATGCATTTCCGTACTTTTTTCATGCTCCTATTTATTTTATCGCTTATTATGTGCGTTTCTTTCTAAAAATAAGAGGAAAAAATAACGATTTTAGCAGTCAGATAATATTTTATTACTTTCAGTGGCGGTTCATAAGGACACGTGGACACGTGCCCCACCTAAAACATGAAAAAAAAAATTTGATGTCTGACAGTTACACTTGTATTTCTGCACGGCAAAGTGTGTGTATGATACTAAGAAATGTAAAATTTTTGATTTCGACGCATTTCCCTATGGTTTCCCTGGTTTTTCCCCCACGAACCGCCGCTGCGTCAAGCACCACCCTCAATTATACTTATTCGTTTTAGTCGAAACAAAATTTTAGTAGAAGTAATTACTATTTAACTTTCCACTTAATTGCTATTAATAATTATGTAATTTAATAACTTCAGAATTACCTCTAGCATTTAGTATTTATACCCTGCTTTCTTTCGCTCCTGCAACAACCACTGTATCATTTAATATTTTTGTTAAATTTAAGCACTTAATACTAAGCATATATTTGGCATTTCGTTCCTCTATTTGATCATTTTTTCTTGGGCGATGATTGATTTTCCCACTCCATAGTTTTCACAAGTTATTATACTGTTGGATAGTGTTGTATCTATATTTGTTAACCTATTTTTATGGCATGGCGACTGTTAGCTTAATTATCTCTCATTGTATATAGTAAACACTGTAAAAAAATTGTTCGATGAAATCCCACGATTTTTAAACTCGAGAATCAACTTACCCGTAGAAGTTTAGTGTCTGCATGGATGTTTACCGTTATTGTGAGCTACCAGGTCGGTCGTCTCCTTCCGACGCATCGAAGTTCCATCGTGTTTGCATCAGGGCACCGTTCCTTTATCCTTCATTATAATGTTACTGAGCAGAATATGGTTGGGTCTTGGAGTTCGTTAGAAGGAGACATAAGTATCAAATTTTGTCCCAACTAATTAAATGCATTTAATTAATTCAATTTTCCTCCGATCTTTCTTGGGTCCACTGATCCATCTTTCATCGCACTTTACGGAGGCGATGCAATTTGGAGGTAGATTATCGCTGGAGTTTTGTTGTACGCATCGTGAGAGTGAAATGTTACTTTTTCCCTTGAGCTTCGTGGTAAAGGGTCTCCATGGTGTAATAATAATTTATTTTAATGTATATAACGGTTCAATTTTGAACATCGAGGCCCCAGCCATAAAACTAAGTGCCTTTGGTTGTGTATTGGTTTAATTAGCATTATTATGTGTACTCCTTTTGGGATTTGAAACACCAAACTAGCAGGAAGGTCACTGCCACCCCATCAGAGTGCCCACTACTCTGAAGCAGCGTAAAAATCCTATTACAGGTAATTTCCATGTTTAGTTTTCTTTTTTTTATATTTGATAACCCAGTGCTAAAAATACGTACGTTTTTCTTTTTTTTTTCGGTTACTTAAAGTTAAAGCTAGTACAGCACAGGTGTGGTCCTCGACCAATTTGCGCCGTCTTCTCTTGGCTACGGAGGCAAGCCACAAAATTGTGTTTTTAATGTCTTGTTATTTTTTATTTAGGGTCCTTGGACGGAGTCGAATTTAAATGGGCGTACCCATCCTGCATCACTCTTGTCCGAATCCTGACTCCGATATTCACGCTTTTCTTTTTTTTTTTCTTTTCTCTCTTTTCTTCCATGGGGTAGTCAGAGGATGAAGATGCCTATCTTTCTGCTGTGAAAACCTGGCTTTGTTTTTGTTTTTATTTGACGTTTTTTTTTGGACGGCGGTCTCGATGTAGGCAACTCGGTCGGCGTTGCGAACTCGGCAAACAACAATATTATTACTGATATATTATTTATATAGTTAGTATTAATAACTTACGTTATACTATAATTAGTACATTTGGTAAAATTTCACAGTTACAACGATGAGTGGGGTGAACTAGAGCCAACTTCTGGAACATCGTTGGGATTTCCAGGCCTATTATGGAACAAATCCACTGGCGCTCGTAACCCGTAACCTACTGTCCGTTTGATCTGGGCTAAGGGGGCCAAATTTGCACGCACGCTTAACAGTACGCTCTTGCTAGCACCCATTCACCGGCTGAGTATTGTTGTAAACGTCATTATAAGTCTCATTCACTTTTAAATTACATTTTTTTTGTTTTCCTGCTTCTTTTTTTCCCTCAACATTATAACGAAATGCGTCACGTGATGTCACGCAATTCGTACTCCAGACAAAAAAGACGTCGAGCCGTAATGTAGGCATCATTATTTCTTGTTAAATTGTTTTATATAGAAAGTGCGCTGCGATTCCTTAAAACGATCAGTTGCGACTAAACGTCTGAAATGTGATCTCGAATAGCTATCCTCGTGTCCTACCACTTTCGATTATTGAAAACATTATTGAAAACAAATTGTTGACCTTTCATAATTTTTCCAATTATATCGTAAATTAACAATTATTTAATGTAGAAATCGTAAGATTTAATAGCTATAAAAACATTTATTATCTGGTGCATTTTTTTTAGAAAGGACTGAGCAAAATATTTTTCATTACCAAAACTAGATTATATTGAAACATATACTGGACAACAAAAAAAACATGAAACACTAAGAAAAAAGAAATTATTGAATTAATTTTGTAATTTTTATGTACACACTGATGATATGATGTGATGATAAAAATCAGAAAATTTCACTTAAATTTGATAAAAAAAATTAATTAGGATATCCACTACGGTTATGACAATGCTCTGTAGATTTGCGAGATATGGGCCGAATTAGATGACATATCTCTGGCTGCCGCAAGATATTCAAGCACATTATACATACAATAGGTGGAAAAAGTATTAGCGCAGCTAATATTTCTTGGGTAAATCGTAATAAACTCGATGCTACCACAAGACTAAAGAGATGCCATAATTATTACTATTTTCAAAAAGAAAGGGAACCAGGCCAGCTACAATAATTAAAGGGGAATGTCCTTGCTAGCAGTAGCTAACCAATTTATCTCGGATGCACAGAGTGACTTCAGGCCAAAGCAATCAACAGTAAATTCAACATCTTTCTGACGACTGTGATAATTGTAATTGACAAGACGCTGAAGTATAGAGGCCATACACTGTGTACGTTTCCATACACTGTAAAACTGATGGAGTCCTCTTTAATGCTAAACCCAAAACCAAACCCCGAATACGCTACATCACAGAACCCATGAACGCGGATGACTACCCATTAATAGCACACAATACTATTACCCTTCCATAAATTCTTAATACATATATCTGTACATATGAAGCATTAAGTCATAAAATTAACACAAATAAAACTAAAGTTATGGCTTTTCGTTTTATGGCAATCGAAAGACACAACGAATATACTATCCTATATACTATCCATCCATATACTATCCACTCTGCTTCGCTTTTATCTGCAATGAACATTTGATTCAATTTCAAAGCAGGCCATAGTGGATGCATTGATTAAACGAGATGTATATAAAGCCTATGTAAACCTACCAGGATTGATATTTGGGGAAGCAACAGCGACAGTTCACCTTGATGATCTCGAGGAATGGAATTGATGTAGAGCGGGATGTGTGGAAAGGTGACGCAATATTGCCGGTTATTTTCTCAGCCTACCTTGAAGAGGTGTTTCGTAATCGAGATTGGGAACGGGATGGAATAACGATCAATGGTGCATACTTAAGAGCCATCTTAGATTCGCGAATGATATCGTTCTTTTTTTGCAAGTACCAGAGGAGGTGTAAAGACGCATATAAAAACTGCAAAAGGCTGGAGAACCACTTGGCTCGAAAATAAAGCTGTAGAAGAGTTATAAGGAATATGAAATCATTGAAAGTGTGGTCGTATAGCAAGGCACTAAGATGACAGGTGGACCAAGGTGACCCTGGAGTATCCTGAAGGATACTGCTTGATTACAAGCGTCTACGGATAAGACTAAAAGCACGATCATTAGGTATATTGGACTCGATTGGCAAAGGAGAGCTCAGGACTGTGACAGGCTGATGATGATAATGATGGTATATATATATATATATATATATATATATATATATATATATATATATATATATATATATATATATATATATATATATATATATATATATATATATATATATATATATATATATATACGGGTGGCCCTCGGTTTACGCCGCAATTCCGTTTCTACAAAAGTCGAATCGGCTTCCTACAAATCAAATCGGCGTAAAATGAACCCATATATTTATAGTGAAGTATAACGTTAGATTCTACATAAGTGAAAAATAAGGAAATAATTTTGTGTATTAATGCAATATAATACAAAATACGTATATTATGTATTTAATTTTTAAAATGTATTTTATGATAAAATAAAGTAAAATGTTTTTATTAAAAAAAAATTGCGCGCCGTACACGTGATAAAAGTGAAACTTCTTAAAAAACGTAAATAATCACAAAACCCAATAATAAATATTAATTACACAACACGTGGTACCTCAACGTTCATATATAACGTCAGACGCGTACATCTACAACCCGCTCATACGCAACACTATCTTATTCTATAGATGTGCATCGTTGTGTATACGTCGCTCTCTTTTGCTCCACTCCCGTGACGTCGGAATATATAGCTCTCTTTCTCCTTCTTTCTACGTTATATCTTTCTTCTCTCTCATGTAACGAAATATGCCTAAACGTGATGCGTTCTTGAATTTCACTCTCAATTCTCGTCCAATTATCGATTATCGAATCGCCACCTAAGAAGTTTCACTTCAAAACAAATGAAATTTGAAAGTTTCGGATCTCTTACATTTTTCGAAAAAAGTAACCATCTTTAATTATTTAGATTTCTGTTATATTTTATTAAAAATTTCGGAATATGGTCGAATGGAGGCGATGATGCTCCTTTTTACATTTGCACTTCGCTCCCAATCGTTATCTAACTCAAAAAGTTCATTCGACAAACTTTCACTATCATCTCAGGTACTATCATCTCACGATATCTAGTACCATTCACAATTACAGCTTCACATGCTGCATTCTGAGAGAAATTGGGCCCAATTACACCTCCTGACCATAATACACACTAAAGACAGACTCGTTTTGAATGTAAAGGTTTCTCATAAATCAATCATGGATTTTCCTCACACCCATGTTGTGGATTCACCGAGTTCCAATTGTTGTGAACGTCGACTGATGGAAATTTCTGGGTCTCCAGCAACACTTTCATGTACCAAATAATTGCTCTTGTGAACAACCACTACGACTATATATAGCTCTTCTTTTATCTTCTACCCAACCAGTCTCTTGAATTTTTGAACACAACATTTTCACTGAAGGTCCATCTTCATAAAATAATTCAACCATTTTAACGCGTTGTATTTTTATAAATATCATGCATTACACTTATAAAATGAGACTAGACCTAGGCAAATTCGCAACGCCATCTGTGTTTTATTTAAGATTTTTAAAAAAACGCTCAATTTGAAAGACCCATTATAAGGATGTTGCACAGTATACTTATTGCACAGTATCAATAATACTGCAAATCGTATCAATATGTTATTTAAAAACTACTGCTTACAACACACATTTGACTACATTCAGTGCATTGTTTTTAATATTATTTTTCGCTTACGTTGTTATCAATAAATCAGCAAAATAGAACTCTTCCAAGTTGTTTTCTATTATTCTTCATTTTGTTGACTAAACTTAACAGTCTTAAATTATATTATGATAATAATAAACAAAAACATAAAAATAAACGAAAAATATAAATTAATACGGTGAAATTTATTTTATTATATTCAAAGAACCGTCGTTCTTTGAACTTCCCTTCTATTCGTGTTGTGAGGTCGACCTTTAACATATTGTTATAACCATAGAATTTTACGAAATAAAAACCATTCTGATAGAAACTAACCTAAAAATATTTGTTCATACGAAAATATGCATCCACGAAATACTAGGGGTAACAAAACTATTTACGATTTTTTCGTTGTTGTTTTTCAATTTCAACTTTTTGCTCCGGCAATTAAACATTCCTTGTCATTCCAGTAAAAAATATTCAGTCAAGTTAAATGAGTAAAATAAGTTGCGAATTCCAGACAGTTTAGGACAATATTTTAAAAAAGGCTCCAACACAATTGAAGCCGCTAGTGAGATTAGTAAGGAGAAAAAATAAACTTTCTGCGAGGAAAAAGTTAGGACTCATGAAAAAGTAAAAACTGGCTGCGTTAAGTTGTTCGCCTCCAAAGACTCATGATGGTGCCTAAGAAAAATTGAGTTACTGGCACAAAAATGGGTTGAGGTTACCAAAAAGAACGGTCTATATTTCGAACAATAATCTCTAAGTAATAGTAATAGTAATAGTAGTATAATAGTAATAACTAAGTACATCTAAAATGTAAATACGGTTGTTACAATAATAGCAGACCAGAATCATCAGTCAGTGTCCATCAACAGTAGGATAAAGGCCTCTTCGGCATTCTTCTATAGTTGGGCCAGTGAACAGATATAGCAATAAAACTGTAACAGAGGGTACGGTATAAAACCGGTAAAAAAAGAGCTCTCTTTAATAAGTCAAAACATGATCGCAAAACATTTTCGCTAATAACGAACTTCAAGTGGTATTTAACCGAATACAATCGGGATTCAATTCTTTAAATAGATATATCAAAATGTCAACAAAACCTGAAATAATTCATTTAAAAAACGATTTTTTTCTAGAAAAATTTAATAAAATATTATCTTTCTACTCTATTTGTACAATTCCTTAAAAAAATAGTTGGCAACATTGGAGCAATCGCCGACGTTAGCTTACTGCTTAATCACTCTGTACAGTGAATCTGATATATTAATATCAAAAATAATTTTAATTGTGGTGAAAATGATTTCCATCATTTTATTGTGAGTATTGAATACTTAGATGATGATGCCATTATCGCTTCTGTATCTTCTTCAGTACGGAGTTCAGTTCACATTCATGATGATGCGAATAAGGATGATGAAGAATCTTTGAATACGAAAACAATACCAATACCAATTCCAACTACATCAGAGGCAATTCGACATATCAACTACGTTCGTTATTTCCTTCATTCAAGAAATAGCAAAGCTTCGCAAAGTGTTCTCAATCGACTAGCCGAATTGAAATTTCATATTAATGATGTTCATTTCGCAAAAATAAAACAAACCAAAATAAAGGATTGAAGACTATTGAAAAATGTTATTAATGTACAAATACATATATCGCATTAGATATTTCACATTACATTCACATTAGATAAGACTAAATTCAGTCGATTTTGGCGGGTTTATGGGGGTTTCGGCTAGTTAACCGAATTTTGCTACACCAAAAATTTCCAAAAAATCGTGAATTTTTGAGAGTTTTTGTTGTTACTGCGCCACCGCTTAGTATGTAGAATTTAAGATTTTAGCCTGAAATCACCATAAAGATGACCAAAGGGTCCCCTTGATAAGGGGACAGACGCAATTTTTTGCTCCTTTTCGCCCCGGACCTCCAACACCTCAAATCGGCCTCTTAAGAAACTCATATAAACCAAAATCCGGTTCACCCCAATTTTCGGAAAATTTCTGCAAAATTTATCCCTTTTTTAAAAAATTTCACGAATTTCCAAAATTTCTGAAAAAAAAATTATAAATCAGTATTAAAATTATTTTCTCATTTTTTCATACTGATTTAAGGCTTTAAATCATTTACCTTTTAGATTTAGCTTATAAAAAATTTTCAAATTTTTAGGCACCTATCTATCTGATCAGATCCACTAAAAAATTTTACTTTAGAAATTACCATTAAAATCAACCCCTCGCTCAGCTTAATGGAGCAGAAACGCTCATTAAGCAAACCTCGCTATTATTAAAAATACATGGGTAGTTGACTTTCCGATGAACTTTGGGATGCTTAGACTATCCGCCAACCTTAGTGAAATAGCGATGCTCACTAAGCAAGCCAGCTACTGGCTTACACCCTCGCCTAACCCGATGGTTAAGAGTATGTACGTACCTATGTTTTAATTGTTTTATTAACAAAAAAAATAACTTTTGATAGGTATAAGTATTAATTAGCGTTTACTAAGAACTTTGCCGCCTTATCTTGCCTTATCCGCCATGGAGCAACTGGTGCTAGTAAAGATCAATATAAGAAGATTTAGTCAATATATGTGTTGGCAAATGTGTCATTAAAAAGATACAGGGTATCTTTTCTTTTTTTTGGGGGGGTTTTTCGCCACGATCTAAAACTCAAAAAATATCAAAATATCTGTTCTTATGTAAATAAAGAATCACTGGGTAAAAACAAAAAACCAAACGTAGACAAATTTCTCTGTGATTCTGTTTTGTAATAAATTTGCTTAACGGGCAAAATTTTAGAAGAACAAAAATGTTCTAAAATAAGTACAAACTTTTAAACGTTAACGTTTCGGGAAGTATTCTCCTCCCATTTTCAATACGAATCTAAAAAATAAATTATATTAATTTCTATATCTAATGCAAAGATAGGAAATAAATATATTTTTTGAGTATGTTAATGATACTTACATTGACAATTAATTTTTAATGACAGTGACATACTACCAAAGAATTATATAGGCGAGGTTTACTGTGTGATTGTTTACTGTACTGGTTGTGTATTAAAATACTTAAATGTTTTTAATTGTATTCTTTAGGATCGGGAACCATATTAAATTCAAATCTACCGAAGGTATAGCAATACAGTTATTTTTATTTAAATTAATTATAGCGATTTATTTTAATCTTCTGTATTTTGTTACCGATTCTTTTAATAACGTTTTGGAATTATTCCAATTGATTTTATGACCCGTTTCCCATGCTTGTTGACAAAGATACAGGGTGTTTAAAGTGAAACAAAATTTTTGACAAATGGAGATAATTTAAAAACGGTTAAATATATCAGATCCAAAATCGGTGTAGTTGGGTTTTCAAAGGTGACAAATCCGAATTTGATACTAGCTTGAGCCTAGTTCCTAGAGAGCGCTTTCTACCGACTTAGTGAGGAATTGGAATATCGAGTGTGAGAAAATTCGCTCATATTTTTTTACCCTATAAAGCTGAGAATATTTTGATTTCGAAATAGAGAAGAGTCATAATTTCCACGTAAAAAGATACCCGTGGTCAATATCGATATCTCACGCCGTTTGCGAGATATTCATGTTCGAATATTCCATTGCAAATCTTGTCGATGGCTGCAAAAATATGCAATTCACAAAATGTGCCTTGAATGTTGCCTACAAATTATTACATCTCGATGACAACTGTCATTGTTTTCTACCTCTCCTATTAAATGTAGGAACAAGTTTCTCCTGTTTTGAGTTGGTATTAAATA
>JARFXV010000090.1:760000-860000 GCA_031761425.1 Cosmopolites sordidus | reverse complement strand
CTACTTCTCACACAGTACACCTTCCCCAATCTTTTTTTTTAAAGCTCAACTCCAGTATCGTAACTCATTCTTCTGCCAGGGCCTAATTACAGACATAGATGTATCTAAATCGCCTAAAGAATTAGAATATGCTGTAAACATAAAAAATATATTCCTGAAGTTCCACCTCCCATCAATCTCAAACATATTTCAACAGAGCTGCTCGGAATTTAAGAAGCTCTAAAACTTATCCCCACCTCATCTCTCCCTATCTTGATCAAGTGTTCGAACGCCCTTAGTGCTGATGGATCCAGCCTGACTTCCATGTTTGCAAAGTTTTTTTTGATGTAGGTGTAGTCGTTCGTTGTCCTAAAGCAAAATAATTTCATTTCTTCCCTTGCAAGTATAAGGCATTTTTTCCTCCAGAACATCACTAACAGAAATCAGTTGCTACTAATAACGACCAGGTAGTCAATTGATCAAGGTAGCTAGCCAAGTTGCTTACTCGGTCCTAATTCTGAAATATTTTTCGTTTTAATCATGCGATCAACTTTGAAGGCTGATGCTCGTATTTCGTTATTCTCTTGTAAGGGATGATCCGTTACAGAAGAAGATGCGAAGTCAACCGCGGTAAAGATATTCCTATTAAATGGACTTATACCAGTGCGTATAAACCCAGCAATAGTATTTCTATCGATTATGGCCAGACGAAATGCTTCTCTGACAATCCCAGGAATGTAATGTATTGTCATTGATTGACCAGGATGATTTTGCATCCATTTATCTGTTGCAGAGTTTATCATTTTTTTAAATGGTCTAAAAACCCGCTCTATCCAGTGGTTAAAGTTTGTATGTGCAGTGGGGAGGCAATGACTGCAACACGATTCCATTTCTGTTGCAAAAATCAAGGAGATAAATATATACATGTGATATATGATTTTTTTGATCAATCACATTTTTGATTAATGGTGGACTTGGCTTGGTTTTTTAAGTGTTCCAAACATAGCAAAAACGCTTCTTGCATCCAGCCGTTAGCATTTCCAGCATCAGCAGACCCAATAGGACCTTCACATATAATGTGGTCTTAATATCGCTTCAACAGAAATACGAAAAATAGAGGTATGTGTCCGCCTTTAGCATTAATTACAACAGCAACAATTACTAACCTCCCACGTTCCGCAGAGGTTACCGCACCCATCTGTTCAATTCCTCTTTGAGCTACTATTTTGTTTGGTCTTTGAACTGTGGTCTCGTCCATATTCCATATATATCTTGGCTGAAATGTATACCTATCCATGACTTCTGATAGATTATCAAAAAAAATATTAACGTTATACTCATTAAAGCTCAAGGCGCGAGATAGACTCGTTGCCTGTAGGGCTTCTCAGAGATAGGATAATGTGTGATAACGTTTTAAAAATCCAGTTAACCATTCCTTGGTCGCCATTTTGATTTCGTTCCACTTCTGTGGAATTCTTTTTTCATATTTAACCGCTAATTCGTATACCAATCTCTCACATCAATCAGAGTCAATCCGAAATAAACCTTAGAACACTGAATTATATAGTCCTGCAAAACTTTTTCTTCTTCTTTTAGAAGCCAACTTTTGCCTCCCTGCTTTAAGTTTTCGTATGAATCTGTATAATGTACCACGGTGGTAAACATTATATTTTTTGGCAGTGCCCTTATTTTCGCATTGTCCTTGAAATGCCCATCTACTACTTTTTTATAGACTACTGTGTCAATGGTGCCTCTCTCTCTCTCTATTTTTCTAATTCGCTGTGGCGGCTGTTCCAACAAAGAAAAAAACATTAAAAACATGTTTATACATACAAAGGGGGCAAAAGTAACACATTACTTTTGTACCCGCATGTTATGTTACGTTTGTACCCAACCACGTTTTGTATGAAAACACTTCGTAAACACTAAATGAATAAAGATTCAAAAAACTTACTTTTGATGCGTAAAATCACGTAGCGTCTTCTAAAACAACCTAAATGGCGGGGCGGGCGCGGCCACTGATCGCAAGCTGATCTTAAACAGTTGCCGTATCGTCTCGGCCATTAGACAATTCTACATAGCGTTGTAGCGTTATTACTTTCAACCCACCGTTACTTTTGTACCCGGTCTCCCCTATACCTGAAACTAAAACTAAAAGTTGGCACTCTAAAATAACTCTATGTCAGGAGAAAAATCTTATTCATATAGGCTCTGCATAGGGGCCGAAATTTAAGTTGAGAATCTAATAACTTGCTAATTGGAATGTGATTGTCGGCGAACGTTAATGTTTATATTACTTATACTTGATGTGTGGAATGCAAAAAAATTATATAATGTTACTGCTTGGGAGGACCGCCCAAAATCATCTGAGAAGGAGTAGAGATTCCTAAAACGACCATAAGAGGTCGTTAATTGTTCCGAAACGTCGGACGAATCATGACTTATTAACCAGTATCATTTTTACTACACCTAATAATTACCAACACGATTTTAAAAGTTTAGTTCGCTTAAGATATCGCTAACCGTCAAACACCAGACCAACTGTTCATAGCGTCCTTAACTATAATGTCATACTAAAACCCAATGCATGTTTTGGACCACGCACGTTGCCCGTAAGCCCCTATCAATAACTGATGAGCCATAAATATACATTAGCGGAGTTAAAGAGCGCAAGAGCACGCCATGTACTCGCGAAAATTATTCAATCCGTCGTGAGAGAGTCGAGCATTAGCTGACACGTGCGCGTCTGAAAATCCGTACGATCGCGCCCCCTACCGGGCGTCATAATCCTGCCGCTTGCCGTTTCTCAGTCTTAGGGGTGGGGAACGGTCCTAACGACAAGTTGGGGAAAATTCGCGGAAAGGTGTGTTGGGACACCCCTCTATCCAAGTCTTATTAATAAATAAAGGTGAGGTGATATCCTATTCGATTTGGTTTTTATACGGTAAACTGAACAAAGGATTTTGGGAAAATCCTTTGCTTCTCAATATTTTGCAGCTCAGATCATTCGGAATTACTTGATATGTTTTGGAGTAATAAAAACAGATACTTACTAAAAATACAGGGTGATTCCTAAGTTGAGACTTTCTTTAACAGCCTATAAAACTAGATAAAAATCAGTCTTATATTCGAATTCCATTTTTTGAATATCTCAGCCATTAAAAGAATTTAAACAAATATAATCGATCACCCGCAAATTCGAAATGTTTTTCGATTTCGATGTTTTTTCTGTGAACCATTAGCTGTTACATTGTGATATCAACTAACTAATGATTTTTAGGGAACAAAAGGTTCCACACTTTATAAAATCGTTTGTAATTGAATATTCTTGGGCAAAAATTTTCCGAAACTTTATTATCTTCAGTGCTTCCCAGACTTATGTGCACTGATTATTCAGTGCCATCGTTTGTAGATTAATTTATTTTGTAACTACATAAAACTACAAACAATTTCCATTAAGAAACGATTGACTCGTCACCTTACCCATCATAAACCCCCTGATACAAATATAATCGTTTCAGTAGCACATGTCTCGATGTGTCTCGACTCGATATAATCGTTTGCAGTTTATATGTCGTTTGTAATGAGCTTCTAAAACTTAATCAACTTCAGTGCTTCCCAGATATAATCAGTACCATGGTTTGTAGGTTATTTTTTTCCATAACTACATAAAACTACAGACAATTTCCATTAAGAAACGATTGAGTCGATAAGTCGCCTATAATAAACTCGGTGACAACCGGTACTATCGTTTCAGTAGCACATATTCGATAAAATTTGAAAATGAACAGAAGGATCCATATTCGATATAATCGTTTCTAGTTTATGAATTGTTAATAATCATTCAAACGAACTCTTGTTGAAAGGGGTGTTATTACACTTTTAAAGATTATGTTCCATAAAAAATCAATTGAATTTCGCGGTTATTTTTCTATACTATCCACGATTTTAGATGGAAACAGTTGCCACATAAAACATGTATAGTTTATGCATTAGTGTTCCTTGCTTTAGGAAAACTTATAAGCCATGTTTACTGACATACATATGTGCCTGTATGTATGAATATATGTATATATATATATATATATATATATATATATATATATATATATATATATATATATATATATATATATATATATATATATATATATATATATATTATTCACGTATGGGCCCTGGTGGACTACGGGAAGTACAATTAGAGGCGTTTGACAAAGTTGTTCCAGTGTTCCTACATTTTTCTCTCTGGCCAACCTTCCAAACGTTAACCTTGTGTATGAAACAGCCTCTATCCTGAATTTCACTGATGTAATATTTGCTGATCTTAGGTCCTCTTTAATTGCAGCAATCCATTTAATTATTTCTACTTTAGCTCTACTCCTATGTTCATAAAATTCGACTATTTGTCTAGTTAGCCTACTCGGATTCATCCGTTTTATGTGTCCGTAAAACTTAAGTCTTCTTTTTCCCATATCGCTATGTATATCTGTGTATTGTTTGATTTCTTGGATTTCTCAAAGTCGGTATGTTGTGCTATTTATTTGTTCGGGGCCTAAGATTTTTCTTTCCTTCTTTTCAATGTCCACGATGTCTCTCTTTCTATTCAAAATGAGATTTTCTGACCCATATAGACATTCTGGCTTAATAACTGTGTTGTAATGTCTCAGTTTTGTGTTTTTAGATAGGCATTTTTTGTTGCAAATATTTTCTGTAAGTTTCAATGCCGTTTCTATTTTTTGATCTACCCTTATTGGCCGCTTTTTCCAACCCATTTTCCATGATTATTTCACCCAAATATTTGAATTGAGAGACTCGTCTGATGTTACCATATTTTGTTTTTAGAAATGGTGTTCTTAGTCTGTTGCAGGTCATGGATTGTGTCTTTTCAAAGGAAATTTGGACTCCTACCTTTTCTGCTGTTTTTTTTAGGATTTCAATCTGTTTCTGTGCCGTTAATACATCTCAAGCCAAAATTGCTAGATCATCAGCTAACGCCAGACAATCAATTTAGATGTTGGTCTTCCCCAGTTTAATGGGCTGGTCAATATTCAGGGCCGACTTTTTCACGCCACTCCTGTATTACTTTTTCTAGAACACAGTTAAACAAGAGTGGCGAGAGTCCATCTCCTTGTCTCACTCCAGTTTTAATTTCGAAGGGCTCTGAGATGTTACCCATGAAATTAATTTAATGTGTTAGTTAATGTTGCTTTAATAATTGCCAGCGTTTTCAGATCTAGTCCTTGTTCTTTCAAGATTCGGAATAAAGATTCACGGTCAATAGAATCATATGCTTTTTTGAAATCAACAAATGTACAGACGAGATTTGTATTGTACAGTTTTTGATGTCTTAGGATCAACTTTAGATTCAGGATCTGTTCAGGGCAGTATCTGCCCGGTCGAAAACCTGCTTGATATTCGCCAATTTTAGGTTCTAACTGTTTCTGTGCTCTGTCTAGTAGACATTGAGATAGAATCTTGTAACAAACTGGGAAAAGAGATATCCCTCTATAGTTGTTTACATCCGTTCTGTCTCCTTTCTTGTGTAGTGGATGGATGGATCTTTCTCGGAATCCGTTCGGTTCGCCAAACTTCTTGTAGAATTTTGGTTATTTCCTGGATTGTACCTGGACCAGCGAATTTCAAAAGTTCAGCAGTGATTCCATCTTCACCAGACGCTTTGTTATTTTTAAGCTGCTTGATTTGCCTAATAATTTCATCTTCTTTCGATGGTAATAAATCAGGGTTTGTTTGTTTAGGGTTTAGTGTTGGTAATTGTTTGTAATTGTTTAAGAGCTTAGGACAGTTTAATATTTGTTCAAAATATTTTGCAAGTACCTTTGCAATTGTCTTGGTTATTTAGAGCTAATTGTCCGTTTTCGTTTTGGAAGCAAAGACTTTGCGGTTGATAGCCTGTTTTTAAATGTTTTGTAAAAGTTTCGGGTGTTATTTTTTTGGAAATATTTTTCTATTTCATTAAGTTGATTGTTTTCATATTTTCTTTTAGTTTGTCTAATTAACTTCGATGTTTCTTTTCTTACTTCCCTAAAGATGTGATAGTTTATTGATGTTTTTTGACTGTTCCAATTTTTGAATGCTTTTCTTCGGCTTAATACTGCTTGCTCGCAAACTTCATCCCACCACGGATGTTTTCTACGTTTTTGTAAAGGGACCAATTTTAAGGCTGTTTTAATAATTTTTTGTTTCAATTCTTGCCAGTTCTGTGCTGAAGGTATATCAAGCTCTACTGTAAGGGCTGGTTTCATTTTCGTTGGGTCGAACTTTGGTATTAGCAGTCTCTTTTGAGTAAGTTTTTGAGGTTTTAAGCTAAGTTTGATTCTAGTCAAGTAGTGATTCGTGTCTATGTTAGCTTCTTTCCTGACTTGAACATTCAAAATCTCTTTATAATTGGGGTACGAAATGGCAACATGGTCAATTTGAAATTCACCCATGTAGGTGTTTGGGCACCTCCAGGTCTTTTGTTTTGTTATTTTCTTCTTAAAATGGGTTGACATTATTTTTAGATTAAACTGCGAACATAGTTCAACCAATCTTTTACCATTATGGTTAGTCCATTTATGAGCGGAAAAACTGCCGACTGTTTTCCTATACTTTTTTTCTTTCCCTAGTTGGGTGTTGAAATCACACAAACATAGTTCAACCAATCTTTTACCATTATGGTTAGTCCATTTATGAGTAGGAAAACTGCCGACCGTTTTCAGGTACTTTTTTTCTTTCCCTAGTTGGGTGTAATCATCCAATAGGATGTTTACATGGTTAGAGGGAATTTTAGAGATAGTCTTTTCCAGAATTTCCCAGGATTTATTTACTTTTTCATGATTAGATTCATTTTCTTCGTTAACTGGGAGGTGTGCATTGATTAATGTATAGTTTTTGTTAGCACACTTGAGGGATAGTGTCATAAGTCGATTATTTACTGGCTGAACATTAGTTATAGAACCAAGAATGTTTCTTGAGATAGCAAATGCAACACCGAGATGTGGTGTAATTTTAAATATTCTTTGTCCGTTTTACTTTTGAAAGGTCTGTAGTTGCCGAATTCCAAGGTGTTAGGATATGTCAATCTGGTTTCTTGCAAAGATTTTTTGGATTTTTTGCTGATTCAGTGTTCGCCCCAATTCGAGTAGTTTTCCTGGAGGCAGGAGAGAATTGATATTTACCGTTCCAAAGAAAATGTTTGTTTTCGGTTTCAGACGTTGGCCAGAGGTCTCCGACCTCCTCTGAAAGATTTTGCGTTTAAGCCCGGACGCCCCAGGATCCGAAAGTCCGGTTGTACCAGCAAAGCCAAAGCTGGCAGAGGATTGTCTACCTCCTGGGGTACTTTTGTAATTACTAGAACGCTTCATCTTGTACTTTGAATTAAAGGTTTAAACCATGACGGTTCAGAGGTTAAGACTGGAAGGGCTAGTTCCAGAATTTAAATATCAGCTGCACCACTGGTGAACAGACGGTGACCACTCAACCGCTTGAGATAAGTCAGACCCTAAGTGGATTTGTTATTTTTTGCCTTGGTTCGGGGCTGCTTATTTTGAGCTATTCATTTTTTGAGCAGTCACAGCCCGTGACCCGTCCAGTACCTTAGGCAAGTATATATATATATATATATATATATATATATATATATATATATATATATATATATATATATATATATATATATATATATATATGTATGTGAAATGTAATGATAGTTTCTCGGGTATTCCGTGGTAGCTGAATGTCCACTGAAACACCGTCGAGTAAACGCTTTTATCGAGTAACAGCATTTGTCGTCGAAACACCGTCAAGTAAACGCTTTGAAAATGATGGATAAGATTCCATCGAAACGTCAGCGAAACCGTCCATTAGTGGATATTCAGCTACCACGGGATACCCGAGAAACTATCATTACAAAATATATAATATATATATATATATATATATATATATATATATATATATATATATATATATATATATATATATATATATATATATATATATATAATATATATAAATATATAAATATATATAAATATATATATATATATATATATATATATATATATATATATATATATATATATATATATATATATATATATATATATATAATATATATAAATATATAAATATATATAATATATATATATATATATATATATATATATATATATATATATATATATATATATATATATATATATATATATATATATATATATATATATATATGTATATTCGCCGTTCGCGCCGTCCCTTTTTCTTTCTTTGGAATTGAATGCATGTGATTAATTCCATTTTTCCTCTGATCTCCCTTGGGTCCATTGCTTAACCATCTTTTGTCGTAGTTTGTCCAAGTTACCGAGGTTTGGTTGTACTCGTGGTGAAAGTGAAGGGTGGCTTTTTCTGATAAATTCTAAGGTGTTGGACCTCCGTGGTATAATAATTTAGTTTATCGTATTTTTACGCATTTGCACCTCGAGGTCTCAACCGTAAAACGGAGTGTCTTATAGGTAGGCGGAGTCCGGGAGTCTTGCTCAGGTGAAAGAGTTGAGCCATCTTTCAAAATTCAATTTTTTCAATTTCGCGATAATGAAAATTCAATAGGATCATTGGTCGTTCGTGGAGGAGATCGGCTGTCAGGAGTGATTTTTTATAATTTTAGTAGTTTTGAGATTACCACCGAGTTTATGAGATACGTATTGCGTATTACTACTATTGCGTTACCTGGTAATTGAAATTTAACGTATGCTAAGTATTTTTTTCTTTATGACTGAAGGTTTTTCTGTGACAAAAGTTAAATGTCAAAGTAGTGGATGTGGGAGACTTGCACCATGGAGCGTGCGGGAGACATGTTCAGTGGTTCATGTCTCCCTCTGTGGTATAAACAGTAGTTTCATTTGTTTCTTTTTATGTTTTAACCTTATTTTTTTACTTGCACAAAACAATGCCATTCCAATATAAGCCCCCAGAAAATAGACGTAAAACGAAAAAATATACCAAAAGGGAATAATTAGAAAATGCCATATATGATGTAAAGAAGGGAGCTTCTATTAGAAAAACATTTATCAAGTATGACATCGGCAGAACTACACTAAGACGTTATAAGCTGAATGAACAAAAATTACTTAAATTTGAAGAAAAAGACAGTTAATACAAAGAATTGAAGATATTTACAATGTCTGAGGAGAAGATACCTGTTAAATATTTACTATCTTGTGGTAAAATACATTACGATTTGATCAGAAAACAAGCAATGAAATTGGCATTTGAATTTGCAAAAGTGAATTTAAAGAAGTTTTCTAAAAGCTCGATGACGAACAACTCCGCCAGAAAAGATTGGTTTCGCGGAAATCTACAAATAGGTCTAAGAACACCCTAAGCCACCAGCTTACCTCGTGCCACCAGTTTTAATAAAAAATGTCGGCAATTTTTTCAAAGATTTAAAGATGATGTGCGAGAAATATTAGTTTGACCCTCAGAATATATGCAACTGTAATGAAACCGGGTTCACGACTGTACAAGTATGTCTAAAAATGATAGCCAGTAAAAAGTCGAAACACATCGGACAAGTCACATCTGCAGATAGAGGAAAAACTATAACATTTTGTTTCGTCCTCAATGCGATTGGAAACATGATACCTCCCTTCTTTATATATCCAAGGGTTAGGTATCATGCTCATTTCGTATCTGAAGGGCCATCCGGAGACGCTTATCCAAGTGGTTGGATAACTATAAAAAGTTTTGGGAAATTTTTTGTACATTTTGCAAAATATTCTCATGACTCTGAGAACAATCGCATGCTCTTAATACTAGATAATCATGAGAGCCATGTAAGTATTGATGCGATTAATTTTGTCAGAAATAATGGGATCACATTGTTAACTCGCCATTGATATTGCAGTTGATGCCTCCTTTAAATCTCGATACAATACAGCTATGCACAACTGGGTGTTATCCGATTTTTTGTGTTCTGCTGTCATGGATTTGCCTCAAAAACAGGCATCAACAAGCGCACTAATGCGTTTAGAAAGTCAGCTTGTGTCTCCGTCGAACTCGAGCAATCATCTCAACTTGAAGAGAACGCTGCAATCGCGACTAAATCGACTTCTCTGCAGGAGTCTGAAAATAATCAGAATATCAGATCAGATTATGATCACGGTTCTGTTTCGCAACAGCATCAAGAACGTTCCGACGAATGGTTAATACCATTTTAGCATATTTATCAAACTAAAACCTGGCTATAGTAGTTAATGAGTTATCGACTCCTGAACTGGAATTTCCTAGTATTCTGAAATTGCATACAAAGTCTCCGCAGAACATTCCAGATACTGCTCATTACAAAACTGAAACAGATATTGCGTGATCATAATACCTTTACGAGAGCCCGCCACATATATCGAGTTATAAATGCTGACCTGCCGATTCAGAATAAACAAGATATTGTTTTACAATGCTTTTCTTCTACTCTCACGGGACCAACACAGCAAAATACACTTAACAGATGCAATTCCTCACCAATCCAGTATTCTTCAAATGCTAAAATAGTGACTCCAGATATTTTCGAGAGCGCATTCAAGAAGACGCTGGCCGTCAGGCCGGCACGACTAAAATATTAACAATGACACTTAAGAAGAAGAATGGCAGAAACGGTAAAATGATGAATGTCTCAGAGAAATTTCTATAAAAAGAAAGTCCAACATTAATATTGACACATGTGATGAAATTCAATGTTATGAAGAATGATAAGAAAACAAAAGATGAATAATGTTAAGAAAAAAGTTTTTGAGAAAAGTGACACTGAATTAGAAAATGGAAATTATACTAATAAAAAACTAAGAATACTCAAGGAAAAACTAAAGGAAAGAAAAAAATGAAAACCAAACAAAATCCAAAACAAATCGACGAGAAAAAAAAGTACCTACATTCAAAAGAAAACTGGAAAAAAGAATAAAAGGTAAAAATAAAAACGGTGACAGTGAAACTGAGTGTGAAGATGAAGATATTTCGTACGCTGATAGAACCACTGATAATGATTTTGAAGAAAATCCTGACAACATAAATCAGGCTCACTGTTCTTTCTTAACATTTTTATTTAAACTAATAACTTATAATAAATTGGCATCAACAACTAATAACTTATAATAAATTGGCATCAACGATCAGTCTCAATAATTAATTACTTTAAGTCAACAAGGTAGCCTAAAAAACCAATTCTATTCACATTCGTGACAAATGATATAATCGATATCTTTTGTAAGCCCTACACTATTTGTAAGCCCTAACTATAAATACTATTTTGATACAAATGTTGTAAGTTCGTGGTTAAACTGAAAATGTTTTTCCTTTCTACAAAAACACATTTTTTATTAAAATATCTATATCCTTTTTACAGTATTATGATATTCAAAAAATAATGATGCAAAATTATGCCTGCATAACTAAGCTGTCGCTTATAATCATAATGCAATCTCTAATCCCTATTTATAAGAAATTATGAAATATGTTTATAATAAAAAGCGGTTCAAGTCTTTCGAACTCCCCCTACTCTTTTTGGAAGGATTTGGGCACCCAACTTACGGGAGGGTCACTATCACCCCATCATGATGCCCATTACATCGGGGCAGCATTGAAACCATTTTACAGCTAATCGTTGCCTCGTTTTCTTTTCTCTTTCGTTTTGTTGTTTGATAACTCAATGCAAGAAATATGTACGTTTTTCATTTTCTTTCTGGTTATTTGAAATTTAACACCACATGCATGGTCCTCGACCAATTCGTGCAGTCTTTTCTTGGCTAAGGGAACAAGCCACAAAATTGTTTTCTTTTCTCTTCCTATTTTTTGAATATCTTGTTTTTTGAGTTGTTTGTTTTTCGAATATTTTTTTTTTATTAAAGGTTCTCAGACGAAGCTAAAATTAAATCCTAGAACGGAGTAGAATTTAAATGAACCATATCGCTCCACTTCCCTTACCACTCTTGTCGAAAGCCTGACTACAAGACCACATTTTCTTTTTTTTTCTTATTTTCTCTGTCTTATTTTTTTATTGCCTTATATTACCTTGTCTTTAGCTTTATCTTTGATGCTGAAGAGCGTGATGTTCCTGCTGTGAAAGACATTTTATGTATGCCTTTATTTATTTTTTACTGCTTATTTTGGGGGCCGCGATGGTGACGTATCTAAACACCAATATTATTGATATATTATTCACATTATTTGTATTGATAATTTACGTAGTACTTTAGTTATGAGGTATGAAATTTTGCCGGTGTAGCGATGAGCGGGGTAAACTAGAGCAAAGTCATAGAATATCTTGGAGATTTTCTGGCATATTTTGTAGAAAGACCAGTGGCGCTCCTAACCCACCCCTACTCTCCGGTCTGGGCTAAAGGGGCACAATTTGCACGCACGCTGAACAGTCCGCTCTGGCTAACATCCGCTCATCGGCTGTGTATAGTAGTAAACGTCATTATAAGTCACAACCCTACTAAAATTATAATAAATTAAGGCACAGGAACGCAATGAATGTTGTTTTCGAAATTAATATGGTAAGTTTATTATTTTTCAATTAAAAAAAAACGGTATTTAAAAAAAGTTTATTTTATTAAGTTTTATACGCTGTTAAAAAAATTCTCAACTTAGAAATCAACCTGTATAGTTAGATCATTTTCGCCGCGCCATATATATCTATATATATATATATATATATATATATATATATATATATATATATATATATATATATATATATATATATATATATATATAGCAATCAATTCAAAAACTTCTGGTAACACCGAGGAGAAGGGAAAGATGTATGCTTGCGCATGGATCAGGGAACAAACGAAAGTCTGTGACATCATTAGAAGAGTAAAGCAATTAAAATGGAGATGGGCAGGCCATATAACGAGGCGATGGGACGACAGATGGGCCAAAACAATCCTGGTGTGGATACCGCTTGATCGCAAACGTCCGCGAAGAAGACCGAAAGCACGATGGATTGATAACATCGTTAAGTATATTGGACCTGAGTGGCAGAGGAAAGCCCAGGATCGTGAAAGTTTGAAAGTTGGAAGCATGATGAAGAGGCCTTCATCCTAGAGTGCATCGACACGGGCTGATGATATTGATGATGATGATGATGATGATGATGATGATATATGATGATATATATATATATATATATATATATATATATATATATATATATATATATATATATATATATATATATGTGTGTGTGTGTGTATGTGTGTATGGGATATGGGGTGTGTATGTGTGTATGGGGTGCGGGTGTGTGTGTATGCGTGCGTGCATGCGTGTGTGCGTGTGTGCGTGAAACTTCCTCACAAGATAAAGGAAGATCATATTCCAGGTGCACTGCTCTAGAGGATAGACAGGACGAATAAAAATTGAAGAGAGAAAGGTGGGGACCGCAGAAGGTGAAGATAAACTGATCACCACCATCCATAAGATGGGAATTGAAAAACAAGCCTATCTATTGTTGATTGATTCTCCCTTGTTTCTATTTAGGAAGAGGTGTTGTATAAAACGAGAATGTACTTTTATGATAGACCAAACTTTTGTTGTGTCTCACAAGATCCCATGTAAGCTAGATAATAAAATTTATTTTGAACTTTTGGAAGTGGCAAGGCATCTTTGTAATATGCGATAAAGTAAATACATAAGCTATCAGATACCATCTTAGTATTAAACACAAACATATAAGTGATGTTGCAATATAATAGCTAATAATTATTTATATTCCAGTTGATAAAAAAAATACTGTGGTTTGAAATATAACGAAGGCGAATCATGGAGTTGAATGGATACTACATAAAATAACTAACTATACGACAGAGGCATATATTGTGACAAAAGAATAGCTAAAATGGCGGGAACATTTAGTAAAGATTCAAGAAAACAAAAGAATAAAATTTATTGATATGCAGAAACTGCAAGTGAGTGAAAAGGCATAGTATAATTAATAGAAAATTGGAACGGTTTCATTGGTATTAAACTAACTTAACTCACATTCCCGACACTGCCAGATAGATAAAACATTGAATAAGTTCAAACTGACTTAAAAAACAGATTGAACTATAAACTGAAGATAGTTTATTCAATCATTTTTGTATTTAAACCATAGATGTAACGAATATCAATACAAGACTACGAACTACACAAAAAAAAACAAATATATATTTTAAACATTGTTTACACTTTTACAGTTAATTTTAATATACATATCTCTCACTAGTCTTCGTTGTATTTTTCCAGATGGAGTTTCAGGAATTTTATCGAGAATAGTAAGACCTGCCCTCAATCTATGAGAATCAGACAGCTTGGTATTACTAAACTCGATTAGTTCATCGCTTCCAATATTGGTATTTGGTTTCAAAACAACAACGGCTGCCGGATGATTGCCATCAACAACATGGGGTACTCCAAAAGCGACAGATTCTTGAACAGACGGATGAGAAAGCAAGACATTTTCAATTGTTTTTGGTAATATATGGAACAATTGATACTTGAACATTTCATTTAGTCTACCGGAAACGTAGATATAGTTATCTTGATCATAGTAACCGATATCGCATATTTTCAAGAAACCATCTTCATCGAAAACCTCGGGGTCATTTAATTTATGATATCCAGACATCCAATAGGGTGTTTTTACACGAAGTTCACCTTCCTGATTTGGCCCAAGTAAATTTCCTGATGTTATATCCACCACCTACAACAAATAGCCCAAAAATTATATTCAGCAAACAAACAATATACGAAGGTTAGTCTCGGTCACGCAAAAAAAAACAATATTTTTAAAAATATTAATTTTTTCAACGTAGTCACCTTGCAATTAAATATATTTAGACCAACGACTAAATCAGCAAACCGCGAGCAATTTCGTCTAGTCGGAAGAGGACGTATTCGCTTGGAGCAGTGGCGGCTCGTGGGTTTTTTTAAGTGGAGGGCGTAGAAGAAAGTAGTGCTGCTGAAGATTTTTTTTGCTCTTCCCTTCATCCCTTTTACTTTTTGTGCTATTGAAACCCTATGCAGGAGATGAACCAGGAAAATGAGTTAAAGGAAAGACATTGAACGGAAATAAAATATGGTGTTTTGCTCTTAAAAATTGTTTACTGTGATAAATGTTGAAGGGGCGGCGTCCCAACGCCCTCCGTCATGAGCCGCCACTGGCTTGGAGCCAAATCTGATGTATACGGCGCATGTGAAAACACTTCAAAGTGAAGTCATTGAGTTTTATAGCTTCAACTCCAGATGTTAGTGCAGGTGCATTTTCGCCAGATCTGGATATTTAGCTTGAATAGTACCCTCCAACTGGTTTACTAGTGAAGCGTAATCTCCGTTCATTTTACCAGGTACTCTATGCATACAACACCAAGAAAACACCAGAACTCCGTATCCACTTTTGCTGCGGATAAAATAGTTTCCGCCTTTTTCGGCGCACTTTCATCTTCTGCCAACCACTGTTGGGAGTATTGCTTTATATCTAACATATACTGGTGATGCCATGATTTATCTAAGTTATAAAACATCAAAGAAACTAAACATAACATTAAATAAGTCTATAAATAAATTCTCTTCAGAAGTGTTCATTCGAATGCGTTTTTTGCCGATTGTTAACCAATCCATACATCCATCCTCTAACCTATCCAAGCTCTTTCATACTCAACACATCGGATAAAACTGGTGGATATATCTATTGAAATGCTTATACCTTCAGTCCGCGATCATTTAATACAACTTTGTTAAATGTTGTGATAATTTTGTCGGTCGTGGCGGTTTTTAGGCGTCCATAGCGTTCATCATCTTCAATGGATGTTCAGCTACGTTTAAATTCAGTAACCCACTTTTTGCCGTCGAAAACGAAAGAAAAGAAACCTTTGAAGCCGAAGTTAAACCCTTTAAACCCAAGTCCTTTTTCAACAGGTCAGTTTTACTGGATCACCACAAACAAGAACTAAACACGCTCGTCTGAAACTCTTCATCACGTCATCTAACGAATCATTCTTTATAAATATCATAGACATATGGTATTACTTGCGCCATCTCTGTGTCAATCCGAGTACTTTTCGAACTTTTCGTACCTTTAATTCCACATTAGGTAATAGAATACCACTTGACAAAATTTTCGTCCTGTAGGCTTTTTCATCATCTGATTTGAAACAACTAATTATATTGCTCTCACTAGATCCATACATCATCGTTATTTTTGAATGCGGTAACAGCTGTCTCAATTTTAAGAGTTGAGAAGGTTGCATTACAGCACCACCAATTGCAAATGCCGATAGTGACGATGTATCATACTTATTGACTGCTCCCTCATCCAAATTGGTCAGCTTGTATGTAAAAGTATTAGCACAAAAACTGAAAGTAATCTGAAAGAAGATTTTTTTAAGAATATAGAATTTTATGATGTTGGAACGCATTACTTTATATTTATCGACAAGATAAAGATATCTTTCTCCTGATATATCGGTTCCTACTATTTTTGCTGAGTCAGTCAACATACAACTAGCTGTAAAAATAATAGATGTTACCCAATAAAATGAAGTGAAATGCATTATAACACCAGGCTTTAAGTTACCAACTCTGCAATCAATGTACGTTTAATTATCTTAAAATTAACTTATGCCTCAAAGTGTTTACTTTATTGGCAACATTCCACCATTGAACACATATTTGCTTGAAATATATATACCCTTTTGTATTGATGTTGTTCCACTGCTAAAAATTATGAATGCTATATCAGAATGAGTTTGTTTTACTGGAGAAAAATGTGCTTCCTCTCTATGGGGAACCTCCAATGACTTCATTGTTAAATATTTATTTGAATTGCCTATAACAATAACATGAGGCTGCATGTCTAAGCCTTGTAAAGCTTTCTCGATCATTTCTATTGATTTTTCTTCGACAAATATTACTTTTGGCTCAACTTGATCTATTAGGTATCTAATATCAGAAGAGATTTGTCTGGGATCACCTGAACTAATACGCCCCCCGAGAAACAGTGTTGCAAACACAGGAATAATATTATTTATACCACTATTACAGCAAATGAACACAACATCGTTTGATTTAAGACCAAGTTCTTTTAAGACTAGGGCTACTCGTGTCGATCTCGTCTTGACTTCACCATACGTTTCAATCTGTTCTGTGTTTGCGTCAATCTGAAAAAATTAAATTACCCAAAAAAATATAAAGAATAAAGAAACCTGTAAATTACCTGAAAAATATTGTCACGAATTTGTTCGGCTTTATTAAAAAAATATTCACCAAAGCCCATGTTAATTGAAACATGGTTATCCTTTGGACCTCTGATAATATCTCCCATTTTAACAGAAACTAAACAATATGTCTATATTCTGTTAAAGGATTACGTGAATATCAAATGTTCGTTTGAACTTATGTTTATAAATACCCCAAGCAGAACTAGTTATCTGAAACTAATGATGCATTAAAATATCTTAAACGTGAAAAATGACATTTGTTGTTTTTGCAATAGAATTTTAATTAAACATGTGCTTGTGTTGAAGATTAAAATATGTTTAGTGAACCTTTCTACGCCTACCAGGGTTTCTTAATAAGCTTGGGATATAAATTTAACAATAATAAAAATGTTAATTAATCAGAAATTCATGTTGTAGAACTTTATAAACGTGGGGGAAATGGTGTCAGATGAATATATATGGAACGTTCCACCCCAAATCGTACGGTTTAAAAAATTTTAGTTTTTGATTTCCTCAATTTTTGCATATTTTTGTATCTTATGAAAAGAACCCTGCAGGCCAATTTTCAGATTTTTTTTGATAATTGGAAAAAAATAGTCGACTTATTTTTACAATCTTATATTTTTAATATAAACATATAAAACGTGTTAAATATATGCAAAAACATTGTTGGAGATTATGTGAATAAAAAATATATTACATGAGATGTCATACAGCGACAAAAACTTTCACCTTGTCTTCTTGTGTTCTGTAGTATCATCTCTTTTTAAAAACCAGCAGTAGTCGCCCAACATAGTTGGGTTCCAGGGCCCCTGATATCCTTGTAAAACCTCTCCTTATTCGTCGCTTACTGCACCCAAATTTTCTGGAAAAAATCAAAATGGGAATGTAAAAAATGCATTTGTAAGGACATGCGAGACTCTAATATTTAATAGGGTTTCAAGAGTTCATCTATAAGGTTTATATAGTTTTCATCTTTCTTGTTACCCAGAAATCATTTTACTACACTTACAAAATACTTCCAAGCTGCCAATTCATTTTCATTTAATATTTCTTAAAAATGGAAATCACCAAAAACTTCCTTATTTGAGGTCCAATAAATGTGCCGTCTTTTAGTTTTGCATCACTTAATTGAGGAAATATTTTTTTTAGGTACTTGAAACCATTACCTTTTTTGTCCATGGCTTTGACAAAGTTTTTTATTGGACCAAGCTTAAAATGGATAGGGGGTTAACAAGGACGGCATATTTTATGTTTGAACTACGAGGTTCAAAGAATTTCTGAGGCCAATTTTTCTTACTGTAATATTCTTTTGTTGCCCTACTGTCCTATAGACACAAAAAATAGCAATAATTTGTAAAACTCCCTTGAAGTTCTAGCAATATACCTATCAAGTACAAGTAATTTCAACGACCCATGATATAAAGGCTTGATAATGGGACGTACTAGGCCATTTCTCTGAATAGGTCTTTTAATAACTACATAAATGAAGCGCAAAAAGAGCATTCTCATCAATGTTACAAAATCATGACAACCTGTGTTATTGTTTTAATGAAATCCCGAAGCTGCGTTCTAAACTACAAATGCGTAGTTTTCAGCAAAATCACAAATTGCTAAGAACTCATTATCTTATAACGATCCTTTTATAAATTTCATAAAGCCACGGATTGTTCTTTGGCAATGAAATCATGAGGTAAAAGATTTACAATATGATCACAAAATCTGTCAACAAATTCTGATGTGCTCTTGATAGATGTCTCAAGTCTACAACGAGGATTTGAAATCTAATATTTATATGTGATATCATCTACAGCTTTTTCATCAAATAATGCGTCTATTCCTGGCCACTTCCTACATTTTTCAAAATAACAGTCGGATAATGTATTTGGATATAATCTTATTTTAAAGCACTATATTATATTAAAGGTGCTGTCAAATGATAAGTTAATGCTGCTGAATTAGAACCTGCTACAAAATAACATTCCATGACTCTTGTTATTGTCTAAAAACTCGTCTTAATGTCTTTTTGATCGATATTTTTCTTTAACTTTAATGGGTTACAACACAGATCAAACCGATATTGAGTTTTCATAATTAAATATTTATGAAAAAGCACAATAAAAAGTACACAACTGACTAAGTCAGTCAAAATTTCAGTAATAAATAAAAGAAAGGTTATAAACACTTTGGATGAATAAAAATAATCAAAAACGCCACCATGCGGGAAAGTGGGTCTTTAAGTTGCGCTTAAGTTAATAATGAATGATTTTATAGAAATAAATAATTATGTAAAAAAGTAATTATGAATATCACATCTACAAACCAAGCTTAAGTATTGTTAAATGTACAGAAGTTTAAAGAAAAAATTTTCGAAAAGATTAAAGTATACACTCAGTCTCAAACAAATTATTGAAAGTTTTGAAACCAAAAATCGGTTACTTTGAATAATTTTTTTCTTTCTAAAAAATAAACAGAAAAACAAAAACTTTGAAAAAAAACGGTCTAACATTTTTCAAAAAGATATGGACAAAACACCAAAAAAATGCGACTGTTTTAAAAATTTAAATCTTTTGAACGAATTATCCAAAAAACCTAAAAATTGAGCTGAAAGGTTTTTTAACTGAAGAGTTAGTTGGACTCTTTAGTCGAAGCGGACAACACTTGAAAATGCCAAATGAGATTTTGGCGAAACGTCGTGACTCTTCACAGAATGAACTTATCGACACCCAGAATGATTTAGAAACATTATTTACAATCCGTGAATATCATCGTCATCATCATCATCATTAGCCCGTGTCGATCCACTGCAAGATGAGGACCTCTTCAGCACTCGCTATATGACCTCCCCATCTCCATTTCAATTGCCTTACTCTTCCAATGATGTTACACACTTTCGTTTGTTCCCTGATCCATGCGCAGGGCTTTTTGTCTCGTCTTATAATGCCAAGCATACATCTTTCCCTTCCTCTCTGTGCTACAAGAAGTTTTTGAATTGATTGTGAAGTGAGTGTCCAGGTTTCACTTCCGTATGTCATAACGGGTAGGACGCACTGATCGATGACTTTTCAGGCAAAGTGAGAGTCTGCTCTTAAACACTATATTGAGCCTGCTAAATGCCTGCCAGCCACATTTAACATGCCGTTCCACCTCCCGGGCGATCCCCTCCATTGAAATCCTCTGCCCAAGATATATAAAGTGGTCCACAATCTCCAAATCCCTTCCCAAAACTGATACTCTGCTGTCTTCAGCGAATTTATTGAACATGACCTGAATCTTTTTCAAGTTTATTTGTAAGTCAAATGGTTCGCCAGCCCTTTGCATCTCTTGTATGCGTTTTTGCAGCTCATCTGGGTCTTGTGAAGGGAGAACGATATCATGGGCAAATCTAAGATGGTTTAAGTTTGCACCGTTGATCTTTACACCATTCTGTTTCCAATCCAGTTTACGGAATACTTCTTCAAGACCAGCCGAGAAAATAATAGGCTATATTGCGTCGCCCTGCCGTACACCTCGTTCTACATTAATTCCGACTTCAAGATCATTAAAGTGAATTGTCGCTGTAGCTTCATCAGATATCCCAATAGGTTCACATATGCCCTGCCCAACCCCTGGCTAAGCAGTGCATCTATTATGGCATGCTTCGAGATGGAGTCAAATGCTTTTTCGTAGCCGATAAAAGTCGAGCACAGTGGCATGGTGTATTCGTTGTGCCAATCCCGTTGAATCCACTTCTGAATCCTGCTTGCTCTCTTGATTGTGCGTCATTCAGTTTTCTTAATATTCTTTTAGATATTGTCTTAGTGAAAACTTTGTACATTACTAATAGGAGGCTTATTGGATGATAGTTCTTTAAATCTTCCTGTGCTCCTTTTTTATGTAAAAGGATCACTTCTGCATTTTTTCACAAGTGAGGTGCTTTGTGTTCCTTGAGGCATTTTGAATATAATTTTACCAGTGTTTTACGTAACATCTGACCACCAGCTTTTAGCATTTCGACAGTTACGTTATCCTTTCCTGGAGCCTTGCCGTTATATATATATATATATATATATATATATATATATATATATATATATATATATATATATATATATATATATATATATATATATGAGCAATGGTTAGTTGCTTGATCGGGAGGAAGCCCCACCCATCCCTTACATTGAAGGGCACATGTTTCGTCTGTTGGTGGTAAGACTTATCCTGATAAGTCTGGTACCAACATATGCTGTAATTACATATGCTATGCTATGTAATTAATTGGCCGCCGAAATTCCTGGACCTCACGCCTCTTGATTTGTTCTCTTGGGAACAATTAAAAATAAGGTTTATGTTTCGAGGCTCCATACTCGAGACGATTTTTGTGATTAGACGATATTAGGCAGGCTTGCCGTAGCATTACCAAACAACAATTGAAAAAAGTAGTGAACAACACCCGACGACGTATTGAAAAATGCTTGATAGAAAATAGCAGAATGATAGAAATGTTTAGTATTTAAGTTTTATAATACCAGTTTAGATCGACATATAAATAAAGACAGTTTCTTGTTAAAAAATAGTCTGTAATTATTAAAAAAATATATTAATTATTAATTACTATTGTAAAAATATCATAAAATATCCGGGTGTCGATCCGTTCATTCTGTGAAGAGTCCCGACGTTTCGCCAAAATCACATTTGGCATTCCCAAGTGTTGTCCGCTTCAACTGAAGAGTCCAACTAATCCTTTTTCAAGATCTAACTCCTTTTCTAGTGATAACTGATAACGTAATCATCATAGATGGCGCCACAGTGACATTGTGAGCAATAATTTTCAATAGAATCATATGAAAAGTGACATCTTATTTGAAAGGTATTTAAAAGACCTATTCAACCATACTAATTTTGTTTGGGTTTCAGGTAGTTTTGATGCATAAAATAAATAAATACTAAAATTTCAGTTTAGGGTATAATTAATACAAATTCACTAATCCGCCCTTAGAGTAAATGTTCAAAATGTACTCTACCTACTTCCTGACAGTAACACATCCTACTCGTAAACTCTTGTCGCACTCGTTCGTAATGATGATTACGTCATCAGCTATCACTAGAAAAGGAGTTTACGTCCAGTCATTTTCACATTCAAATTAGTTGGTTTCAAGTATAGTTCAAGTATAACCGTTCAAAAGATAAAAGAAGGAAGGAGACTTTTGGCTAGCACTGTATATATATATATATATATATATATATATATATATATATATATATATATATATATATATATATATATATATATGATAGATAATGTTTCTAAATCATTCCGGGCGATTAAAATAATTCTTTAAATTAAATATCACGTCATACATCAGCCAACATCAACGTAATAGTGTCGCCTAAAGTCAAAATGGCGACGAAAATTTGTTCAGTGCGTCTATTTAACTTCCATTTATAATAAAGAATATACTCTGTACACAAATATCACGATAGGTTTCTTATTTACGGAGAAGCTCGTCTTAAGAAGAACGTATTTTTGCTGCTGCCGACCAGATTATATAGTTTTTTTAAACTGTTTGGGAAAACTGCTGAAAGCGGTGCCTGACTTGCATAGATTCAAATAGTGGACGTTTTGAACATTTAATATAATATAACAATTAATCATTTATTTCTTAATGTGACGTAAATGTGTGTTTAAAACGTATTATACTGTACTGTAAAAAATAGTGTTAGTAATTTTAACTTTAATGTTAAACGACAATAATGTGGAAGATTTCTTTTTTTGTAACAAAACAAACCAAAGTTATGTTGAAACGTATGAAATAAATGATAATAAAAATATTACATTTTATTTTCAAATTATATCTTAAGCCAATGCAACAAAAACATTTTAAATTTTTTATTTTAATATTTGCAAATATTTCTGCAAAAAATCTGAAAAACTCCTGACCTGTCTTCCGTCGATATGGTTGCATTTTGAATACATATTTTAAGGAAACTTTTTGTTGAAAATGATATAAAGAATCGTTTGTTAAGTTTAGGAAAGTTATTTTCCTTTCACCCTATATAAATTATATAACTTAATATATTTTGCCCAACGACTTTTCATCTGTTTTATGCCTTTAAAAGTACAACTGTTGAACTCAACAAGTCATTTGCCATTTCTTCATGTTGGGAAAGAAAATAAGTCAGTGGAGGCCAAAACCAGAAAAAAGTTGGTTGTGGCATCAATTAGACCAATTTCGCTGTTGTGATGACCAACTACTAGATGGGGCATTATCGTGCAGAAATTGCATTTTTTCCTTCGCAAATGAGGGCGTATTTTTGTCAGGTCTTCGAAAAATTTGACCAGGAGTGGAACATAATACTTTCCTGTGATCGGCTTTTCTTTTGCCAAATAGTCGATGAAGATAATTCATTGGAAATCTCAGAAACACTTGATTTGGCGTTTTTGACCAATGGAAACATCTTCGCCTTCTTGCTAGGACTTTTGCCGAGTAAAATCTATTTTAACTATTCCTTCGTTTCTACTATGCAGTGATGAATCCAAAAGTTATCAACAATCAGGAATCGCCGCAAAACTCACTCGAATTACTCTTACACATGTCTAAACACCGCTGCGAGTGGTCACTGGATTCTGTAAAAATCATTTTACGCAAATTTTGTTGGACCACTTTATTCGGGAATTTACAATTTAACCTGTCTATGTGTTATATTTTAATGTATATACCTAATACAAGGGTTGCTATTTAAGTATCCGGAATAGTAAATAAAAACAAATATGTATCACTGAAAATGGTTTTATTGTTTTTCAAAATATTCTCCTCGATGATCGATACACTTTTCCATACATTTGAACTAATTTTCATGGTACTTTTTCATTCCCAACTCCAAAACATGTATTTTGAACGCATCCACCACTTTTTCTGGCGTCGAAAATCGCTGACCATGTAGTTGATTTTTCACGGATGGGAGCAAAAGTCATGGGGTGCCAAATCAGCACTGTACTGTGGATGAGTCATCAATTCGATGTTTTGACTGGTCAAATATTGAGTTGTCGGGTCCGATGTATGAAAGTTTACGTTGTCATGGTGAATAATGATTCTGCGTAGCTGGTTGTTTTTTCTTTCTTCTTCAAAGACTTCTGGCAATGAAATGGTTGGGTACCATTCAGAATTCACCAGACATGCCCACTTATCCCAAAAAAACAGGCGACCATTTAATTCAAAGTGCTTCTCACGCAAACAACTTTCGTTGGGTTTGGCTCATTCTGAAAGTCCCATACAGTTGACTGCTGTTTACTTTCAGGCTCATACGCAAATATCCAAAATTCGTCCTGTGTCCAATAAAAAACCTGTGTAGATCTTATACATAATTGTATTTTTGAGAATTTCTTTACACCAATCGACATAAGCGATTGTGAAATTATGCGGAATCCAAAGCGCAGAAATCTTTTTCACGGCTAAATGTTACATGAGGATCTTGCTTTATCAGTTCGCGCACAGTATCGATGTTTTCTGGTACAACAACCGTTTTTGAATGAACTTCTTTAAATTATTCGTCTAAAATACTAAAAGCTTCACAGTAAAAAACATTTAGTGCTTCATAACCAAAAGTTAAAGTAATTTAATTGATACATTTTTGTTAAGATAATACACGCCGAAAGTCGTAATAAATCATCGCACGAAAATTCTTACGAGTTAGTTTCATTTTTTTTTTGACTGAGATATACAGTTGACAGTTGACTGATATACAGTCAACAATGTCAAACTTTACAATGTCTATGTCAGATGGCATCTAGCTAAACCATTTTTGCCAATTGCATACATAAATAACAACCCTCGTATTGAACTTAAATCTATGTAAGCGATGCGCTAAATAAATTCAAAATTTTTTTACTATTTTCTTATTCTACTTTCGAAAAACATGTTTCTGTTATTTGTTAATAAAAAGAGCAATGGTTAAACTTTAAACAAGTAAGAATTATCGTATCATGTAAACAAAACATGTTATTCAAAAAGCCATTGCTATGCGTTTACTGAAATTTTGAGGACTTAACCTAATTAAAGTTAATTCCAAACATTTGCAATACAAATCAGTGTATGCAGTTTTTGTAACAATAAAGAAGCACTTTTTTTGGACCTGTAATCTTCTTAGGCAATAAACAACTGTGGATGTTAGTGGAATTTGAATTTCCTCAACTACATTCTTTTATTCTTGTCGATATCACTGATTTCCCATATGCTGATTGCTTGATTTCTTCAGTCCTCTTGTATTTGTTTCAAGTATATTTCCTTAACTGCTGCTTGTTGAAGTTTCCAGTTCGCTGGTCTTTTTCGCCAGAGTATGATTTGTGGTAGCCTGTTAGGATCCATTTTGCACACATGATAAAACCTCTAAAGTCTACGCTTTTGCATTTATCCTTCGATTTTTGGTTGGCTATTACAGTGCTATGATTGTTTTCTTTCAAAGTCTATGGTAAAGTGAAATTCTCATAATCTAGCGTAGGTATCGCATATGGAAAACATCTAGTTTGTTTATATCTTATTTGAGTAATGTCCATGTTTCTGAACCATTCAGAAATATTGGCAGAATCAGCGTCCGAAAGAGGCGAACTTTAATTTTTGTGAATATTCTTCAAATACCATTTTAAGTAAGGAAATATTGTTCTTGCTTGTCCTATTCTGCTGTTGATTTTATTTGGTCATGGCATGTTTTTGCTGTTCTACTGTTGATCCCAGATATTTGAATTCCTTCATCTCTTCTAACAGTAATTATTGAACCGAAAATATTTAAACGAGACTTGAATATAAAACGAAAAACGATTTCGTTTTATATACAGCATATAGTCTAGACCAGAGGTTCACAACATCTTCTGAAACACTGTCCCCTTTACAAGAAAAAAATTCCAAAGCGTCCATAATGATTAATTATACTAAATTGAAATATTGTTGTATATTATCTATACCTATTTTATTTGTCTATATGTCTATTAAGAATCACAAACTATAAATTAATTAAAAATACCATCCATGTAGTAAAGAATTATTTATTAAAAACTTTAAAACAAACTCAAAATCGATAATAAATAAAGAAACCAATGAGATGGTTAAGGCCGGGGAAGTTGTTACAATTTGATAATATCGATAATATAATTTCATCGCAAATCATCACGCTCAGTGATGTGCAGTCTATTCCTTTTCTTAGACAGTAGATTAGTTACTGCACTGAATCCACGCTCAGCCAATATACGATGACGGAAATGCAATTAAAAATTTCTGTACTATTACCCACAATCCAGGGTAGAGAACTGGTATGTACTTTGAAGCCGAAATGCCTGGTATCCATTTCTGAATTTTACTTTTAGTTCCTCGTTAGCGGTAAATTCTACGAGATCCACTTATAAATTCGATAATTCTGCTATATCTGCATTTGCAAAAGAATCTAAAACCCAACTCGGTACATTCATATTTAAAATATTCTGGAATCACTTCATAAAATCAGCATAAAGAACGTCCAAGTGTTGGCAGTAAGTAAGTAGATCTTCCTGTTTTGCAGAGACTACTAATGATGTGGGAAAGAGCTGTATCCAAATCTACCTAGATTCGCTTTGAACAGAAGAAGTTCTCTCACAAACCCAGCTTTGACGATATCAAATTCAACTCATCACCTTGCAATTGTAAATTGACTTCATTAACTATTTGAAACAGGTCCGTCAAATAAGCGATGTCATTTTTGGATATAATCTGGTTTTGGCGCAATTTTGCGTTTCGGTTTTCAAGGAAGTCCAATACTAAGTCAAATAGATTGAAAAAACGATACAGACAAATACATTTTGAGAGCCAACGAACTTCTGTATGCAGCAACAAGCGATTGTAATCTTCTTCATTTTCACAACAAAGTTGGCCATATAATCTGTGGTTCAATTAATTGCTTCTAATCTTATTGACTGCTCTAATAAAGTAATGGAACGATATATATATATATATATATATATATATATATATATATATATATATATATATATATATATATATATATATATATATTTTTTTTTGTTGGTTGCTTGACCGGGAAGGAGCCCCACCTATCCCTTCAACTGGATGACATATGTTTCGTCTCTCGAGGTTTAGACTCTTCAGGGCGCCGATATATACCATACCATCAAGAATAGGGAGACCCTATCCACAGCCAACAACCCATGTTTTTCGCCGACCTCGACCTCGTATGGTATATGTCGGCGCCCTGAAGAGTCTAAACCTCGAGAGACGAAACATATGTCATCCAGTTGAAGGGATAGGTGGGGCTCCTTCCCGGTCAAGCAACCAACAAAAGTGTTCACTTAGGCGGAGACGCAGGTTGTTGTGAGTTCCACATGAGATTGTGGAACCCAACGGTTGGGTGTCTGATGATACTCAACTACTGCTGTCTCACTGGACGCAGTCCAAGAAAATCTAACACTACATATATACGCCATCCGACGCGAGGTCGGCGAAAAACATGGGTTGTTGGCTGTGGATAGGGTTTCCCTATTCTTGATGGTATGGTATATGTCGGCGCCCTGAAGAGTCTAAACCTCGAGAGACGAAACATATGTCATCCAGTTGAAGGGATAGGTGGGGCTCCTTCCCGGTCAAGCAACCAACAAAAGTGTTCACTTAGGCGGAGGCGCAGGTTGTTTTGTGTTCCACATGAGATTGTGAAACCCAACGGTTGGGTGTCTGATGACACTCAACTACTGCTGTCTCACTGGACGCAGTCCAAGAAAATCTAACACTACATATATATATATATATATATATATATATATATATATATATATATATATATATATATATATATATATATATATATATATATATATATATATATATATATATATATATATTGAATTAATCGAGTTTGGTAAATAACCAAATGTGGACAATGAATAACACAATGTACAGTTGGTACAACTTGTTTCAAATGTGCTATGAAACCCCTATGACCCCCGTCATTACTGGATCTCCATTAGGTAGCAGCTGACAAAATATTGCGAATAGGAATTTCTTTCTCTTGAAAAAACTTATGGTATTTAATTATGGTTTATGGTATTAAATATCGATTCTCGCTTTATTTATTGTGTCGCCAAATTTTTTGCAAATAATAACTCTGGACATTTTTTTCCTTCTGTTATGAATCTAACGTACGGTAAGAGTTGTGCTTCGTTATTTGATAAAGTTGATTCATCGAGTTGAATGGAAAATTTGCAAGTCTAACTAATCGCATAATGATATTTCAACGTCTTTAGCCATTTCATATTTTTATAACAGGAATTTTCCTGATGATATATGATATTAGATGGTGTTTTATGATGAAAAACAGTTTTTATTACCTCTTTGACTTTCAGCAAGATTAATTCCTCCCCAATTGTGTGTGGTTTGCCGCTATTGCGATTAACAATAAAATAGTATATGAAGCTCATAGTCCATCATCTTCTTGATGATGGACTTCTTCGAAAAAAATCGATATAGTTGGCTGTTTTACATATTTCTTTTCCAGCCCTTGAAAATAGGAATAATCTTTGTCATTTTTAGCAGAATGCCGTTTATTTAAATGTTCTTGTAGCCTAGAAGGCTTCAAGACTTCATTTGAAAAAAACTTTATGGCAAATTAAAAAGTTAGGTAATGATTGTACTGCCAGCATTTCTTCTTAGATTCAGACATTTTAAAATATAAAATTTGCGATGGTTTCAATAAATTAACTTTTCAACAGATTTATAGGTAATTAATAAAGTAATTGGCTATAATGACTTATCACTCACCAATATGGATTACTGACGAAGCACACGAAAATAATTAAACATTCCTAGAGCTAATCCTGCCTTTTATAGATTTGATTTTGTGCACGCATCAACTTATCATATAATACTGTATTGCCGGCATTTCTTCTTAGTATCAGACATTTGGAAATACTGAACTTGCCATGGTTTCAATACATTAACTTTTCAACCGATTTATATAAGGGGA
Organism: Cosmopolites sordidus; assembly: GCA_031761425.1. Lineage (NCBI taxonomy): Eukaryota > Metazoa > Arthropoda > Insecta > Coleoptera > Curculionidae > Cosmopolites > Cosmopolites sordidus. Next base: position 830,784 of record JARFXV010000090.1, on the reverse strand, counting down.
TTTATTATAAGGCTTCAGTGCCCACTGGAGGTCGGTACCACCTCCGTTGGATCTATGGTTTAGACGTTACCTCGTCCGCTCATAAAATTTCCTCAAACCAAACCAAACTTCCTCATTTCCACGAATTCTTCTTAGTTAAATTAAATAAATAAAATAATATCATTTATTTTATTATTATTATATAAAAATAATATAATATAATGCAATGTAATGTAATATAATGTGATGTAATCTAATGTAATATAACATAACATAATATAATATAATAATACTTTTCGTCGTTGATTTTCAATTTATAGATTTCATTTTCATAAAAATTTCTTTGGCTTTTCTTCTTTGTACCTTTCCAGATGGAGTTTTGGGAATTTCATCAAGAATTATTATTCCTCCCCTCAATCTGCGCAAATCAGTCAACTTAGAATTACTAAACTCGATTAATTCGTTACATTCAATTTTATTATTTGGTTTCAAGACAACAACGGCAGCTGGATGATTGTTATCAACAAGGTGAGGCACTCCAAAAGCTACTACTTCTTTAACTGCAGGATGAGAAAGTAAAACATTCTCAATACTCTGAGGTAATATATGGAAATCCTGATATTTGAACATTTCTTTGACTCTGCCAGTAAGGTAGATGTAGTGATCTTGATCATAAAAACCTAAATCTCCAATTTTCAAGAAACCGTCTTCATCAAAAACATTTGGATCGTTATATTTGTGATATCCAGACATCAAATATGGTGTTTTTACACGAAATTCCCCCACCTGGTTTGGTCCAAGAACTTGTCCAGAGACCAGATCTACTACCTAGAAAAAAATGTTCAGGAATGACATTTTGCTTGAATCATGGGATTAATTAGTAATCAAAAGAAACAAAGTGTATGACACAAATGTTTGTTGACTTAAACACAAAAAAACTCTATGGAAAAAGTAAATGAAATTATTAAAAATGCCAAAAAGGAATGTCGGAGCACCGAACGAAACAATCAGCAGGATGGCATATATCCTGATGATCGCATCATCAGGAGATTATTTTATTTAATTCTAAAACTAAACTATGTTCTGCTGATATGATAACCGTACCTAATGAAGTGTGTAAAAAAACCATGAACCGTGAAGTTTACTGAGCATTAGATTAATAATTAAAAAAGCTGACCGGCTTTGCTGCTTGCTTCTCTATCCCGGTTCATAGTTTTCTTATATTTTTCTATTTGAATGATTTCATACGCATCCAAAGCTCTATTATTCTTTACACTTTTAACTAGTCTTAAATAACTAATATCTGTATTGTGGTCATGTTCGATTGTATGCTAGACAACACAAGATTTTTCATTTCTCCCATATCTAATATGGGCAATGTGTTTTTTATATATCGTTAATATGGATCTTTTAGTTTGCACAATATACCTTCGATCACAATCATGACAACTAATTTCATAAATCCCCGACTTTCATGTTTCATGTTGATTTACTTTGTCCTTTGACTAATTACCCAGGACTCATTTTAATTTATTATATGGTTTGTATACAACTTTAATATCCACTTTTTTCAAAATGTTGCCTGGTCAATATCCACTTTTTTCAAATCTTTGTCATGTCAAATGGGCATCAAAGAATATTACCATAAATTTATTTTTGTTCTGATACTTTTGAATAGTTGAAGATTCTTTCAATAATTGTCTAAGCTTATGTTATCTGATTAATTTATTTACAGTATTCTTATTATAATCGTTCACTTTGGATACCTCATTAATTAATTTTAATTCTTTGTTATAATTATTTTTGTTTAAAGGGAAATTGATTAATCTATTTGCCATAAAATTTAAACTAGCCATCTTATTTTGGAAGTTATGATTCCAATCGTTAGGAATTTATCTCGAAGTGGTGGTTTTGTTGAGTGTATTACAGAATAGGAAGGCAGTTGGTTTAGTAGATTTTCCTTTGTTAACTGATACAATTGCTCTCATTAGAAAATTTCATCTGGAAAATCAATGATAATTAATCCTTATTAACGAGATAACGATATTAACGAGATAACGATAAAAGGATAAAGTAGTTCAACGAAATTAGTTGTCAGGATTGTGAAGCTTTGGATGCGTATGAAAGCATTCAAATGGAAAAATGTAGTAAAACCATGAACCGGGATAAAGTACCTATTCCCTTCAGTCAACATTTTCAATTATTAATGTAACGGTCAGTAAACTCCACGGTTGATTTTTACATTTATTAGGTACGGTTATCACATAAATAGAACGTAGTTTAATTTTAGAATTATAATAAATTATCTCCTGATCATGTTAACATGGTTAGCGAAACGCACGTCAAGAAGTTAAAAAAAGTGTTCACCACAGATTTTCTGTAACACCTACTGTATATATGTTGCAATAGATAGTATTCTTATCAACTCACTCTGCAATGAGAAGCAATCAGTTTAATGAGTTAAGACCTATTTATTTCTGTTTATTAATTCTACAAAGTATGCTTCGAATACAGATGGCGCTCATTAGTAGGCTATAGGCTTCCTCAATGTGCAGTATTTTTTATGTTATAGTAAGTTTTTTGAATTCTAGGTAATGTGTGTTTTTTAATAGCTGTTTCATTTAATAATGTTGATTTTTTCACAAAATTTGAGCATTTATTAACGCTTCATAACAAAATAAATTACCTTCATAATCAAAGTATTGGTCATCATTAGCTATAACTTTTCCCATCTTTCCGTCAAAGAATGGATTCCGCGCCAAAAGAACTTTTAGTTTTTGGAGGCCAACTATTCATAAAGCCAAATTTTCATTTCTTCATAAGAATGTAAGTGTTATTCTGAAATTCTGTAAGTGTTATTCTGAAAGTTCTGAAAGTCCGCATCGATTGAAATATGTGATAGTCCGAAGGGGCTAAATCCGCTAAATACGGCGCAGGTGGGGTAAGGGATTTTATTTAGCATTTTCCAATTTTTTTTATACATTTTGCAACATGGGGACAAGCATTATCATGTTGAAAAATGATTTTATCGTGACTTTGGGCGTATTCTGATCTTTTTCTTTCAATGCTCGGTTCAGTTTCATCAACTATTATCGGAATCGATCGCCAGTAATCGTGTCAACAAATTTCGGCACTTCGTAAAACACAGCTCCTCTACTATCCCACCAACTACACAGCAAACTCTCCTTTCCATGTAAAAGGTCTGCCCCCGACTTTTTGAGCTTTGTGTTATCAAAGTAGATCAACTTTACATCATAAGTCATAACTCGATGAAAAACCCCTTTCTTTTTTGTCTGGCAAGCAAAATTTCACAAATGGTTTTTCGCCATTCAATGTACCTTTCCTTCAATTCATATGGAATCAATTTTCCTTCCTTCTGGATCTTTCTCAATGCATGTAGATGTTCGGAAATAGTAGATTGAGCAACATTCATTACTTCTGATAATTGTTTCAGCGTATGAGTTGAGTCTTCATCCAATAATGCTTGCAAATCTTCATCTTCAAACCTTATCGACTGCCCTGGACGCTCCTGGTTTACAAGTTTTTTAAGTTAGAGCATGTTCACCATAAGATTCAACCAACAATCGATAACTTTCAGCAGCTGTTTTCTTAAGTGGCGCATGTTTATCCTCCAAGCCGCCATAAACATCATTAGTTTATACCAATAAATGTATTTGTAACGCTATCTCTTAGCAAAATCGATATTATTAACTGAAACACCTATTAGTTTAATTTCGTTGTCATTAATATCAAATATAATACCTAGGCAATGCGTAAATAGTGCTAACATTTTTTGATAGGTGTGCGGAGATCACCTTTTAGTTACAAAAGAATAATTTCACCGTGGTAGTGCGAAAGGCTTGCAAACTTTATATAAGATACTTTACATAAGATACTTTACATAAGATACTTTACATAAGATACTTTACATAACATACTTTACATAAGATACTTTTAATAAGATACTTTACATAAGATACTGCACATAAGATACTGCACATAAGATTCTTTACATAAGATACTTTACATAAGATACTTTTCATAAGATACTTTACATAAGATACTTTACATAAGATATTTTACATAACATACTTTACATAAGATACTTTACATAAGATGCTTTACATAAGATACTTTACATATTTAAAGATACCCAATAAAATAAAGAGCGACCAGTATGACCAAAAATAGGTAAACAGCTGACGTAAATATTATAAGGCCAAAAATATTAAGACATATGAAAGCGGAAGGAGAAATAGAGCTAAAAGTGCAAAACGAATATCAAACAGGCTTACCAAAACAAAATGATATTTGAGAATTAGAGAAGGATATATTTACTATAAATTGGAAGCAAAATATTTGTTAGGAAACACTAGAAAGAAGGCTAAGATAAATAATTTACCCAATTCTGAAAAAGATATAAGCAGATTTTAGGGAAATATGGGGCAAATAGGAAATATTCAAAATCTAAGAATTTTTTTTCCGGGTTCCATATAAAAATTGCCCAATCCTTTAGTCACCATCAAATAATTGCCTTTGAACGTACCACTCGAGTCCGCTTGATGACAGCTTAAAGCCAGAAACCGATATCGAAAGATAATTGTTGAAGTTGGATGGCGACTGAAGGATTGGAGAATTTTTGCGTGGAGCACGGAAAAATGTTTTTCTCGTTTTTAAATATTTTTAATATTCTGCACGAGTCCACTGTACAATTTTTCTGACAAATAGGAACTGGTACTAAGGCAGTTATGCAGAAGTCTATATAAAAAAATGGTCAAGAAATATCCAGAAAGCATTCAACTGAATATAGAAATGGAAAATGCTTTTTTGCTTCCTAAAACTCCAATCCTTCGTCCACGTCGCAGGAAGTGGACAAATGCTGAACCCGAACGTTTATTTCGGGAACAGACAGCTAACAGGGCTCTGGCAGAAAAACTCCCAGTGGAAACACTGGACCTATAAGGTTATAAGCAACCATGATTCATGCAAGTAATAACACTACTCCACCAGGTGGTAACCAATCGATCCGTCAACAGATGGCAACCGGGTACTCGGATTCTGCGGCACCTGGATTTTCACGATCTCAAAAAAAGTCAGAGCTTTCTGGCAAATTTCCACACAAAATACCTGTATATATTGGCACCTTCAACATCAACAGGCTGATCTATGGAAAACTTCACAACCTAACTTCAGACCTTGACAGGCAAAAGATACTTGTGCTTGCCCTAGAAGAAACACGTATCACGGTTGAGGACATGGTGGACTACGGGAACTGTCGCATATTTAAAAGCAGGACAGACAAACGAGTTGCCAGGGACGCTCCGCTTCTGGGCATGGCCTTTGTGGTACACAAGGGATAGTTAACTCTATTAAGAAAATCACCCCCATAAACAATAGACTAATGACAATGCGAATACAGTGCGCCAGTAAAAAATATACAATGATCAACATACATGACCCGACAAATTGGGACAACAAGAAAAACCCCAAGTCTACAGAGAAATTCTGGGCAACACTAGAGAAGGTAATGGAAAGGTCCCAAAGGATGATGTCAAAATTTTACTGGGCGACTTTAACGCACAAATCAGTAGAGAAAAAATCCATCAGAAAACCGTAGGCAAATTCCCCGGTAAGGGCACTAGACTCATCGTACTATGCCAACAGAATAACCTGAAGATCCTGTCAACATCTCTAAGAAAATGTCCACGAAAACAGAAGACATGGAGATCGCTTATATAACAGATTGGAGAATTCCAAATAGACCACGTTGCGATCTCATACACACAACAAAGAGAGATCCAAGATTTGCAGTGGCGCGAACATTGATTCAAACCACTACCTAACACGAATCAAAGTCAAGTTCACTCCAAGGAGAATTCATCACAAGAAAGAATATCTACAGAAATTCGATATGAAAAAGATCAAGGAATCTAACATAACAAAGGAATGGGAAAAGGAACAGGCAGATACATGGGAAAAATTACACAAAAAGCACAGGAACTGATCCCATTGAAATAGAACACAAAACACCCTTGGTGGGACTCGGAATGCGAAAGTGCATTGCAGCGAAGCAAACGAGCATTTCAGAAGTACACACCAAAACATCTCCAGAAAGTCAACAACTTTTTGACGTGACTAGAAAACAGACCCCAAAGGTTATCAGGCAAACTAAGAGGAAGCACATGAAGGAACATCTACACGTTCGTGGACTTCAAGAAAGCATACGACTGCATCTACTGAATCTCTGTTCGACATCCTAGAAGAACAAGGACTCGACCCCAAAACACTACGATTGATCAAGCAGACACTGACCGACACAACCTCTAAAGTGAAATTTATGGGAGATATTTCCGAACCCTTCCTGATTAAAACCGGAATACGCCAAGGAAATGGATTATCACCACTCCTCTTCAACCCGGTCCTGGACAAAGTCATAAGAACATCGGAAAAAGAACAGAAAAATCAAGGACCCTAGAAACCAATACGGCTCGGACGATCCAAAAACAACATAGAAATGTTATTCCTAGCCTTCGCAGACGAAAAAAGGGCAACCAAACATATAGAAGTCCTCAAGGAATGTGCAGAGAAAGTCGGCCTACAAATTTCCTTTCAAAAACCCGAATTCTTCTGCTCAAAATTAGATGTCCAAAATTTGAACACCAACTACGGCAAAATAAATAAGGTCACTCACTTCAAATACCTGTGCGAGATCCTCGAACCCACAGGAGGGGAGAAGATAGCACCGAAGACAATAAAGCCGTTAAAGAAAAAAATGGACAACGAGATTTGGTTGTAAAATAAAGTATCTTAGGAAAGTACTAAAGCTAAAAAAATAGTGTAAAGCCAATGGAACATGTAATAATACCAAAAAATTAAATGGCGAATGTAATCTGAACAAAAATAAAGAAAACAGAAAGGGGGGGGGGGGGGGGCTCAAGAAATTCGATTGAAGAATTGAATAGTGAATGTACTATATAGCGAAAGATACAAAACGAGTAAAACTAAAAAATTATTTTAGTTACATTAATGAGAATTTGAAAATTATTTGTACCTAACTTTAGACTGGACAGTGTAGGAATTACCACAAGATTGTAGATGGGATATTTCCAGAGTACTATACGAGAGTAGGACAGTAGGGCAACAAAAGAACATTACAGTCCGAAATATTGGTCTCATACAACTTCTTTTGAACCTGGTAGTTCAAACAAAAAATATGTCCCCCTTGTTAACCCAAAATGGTGTTTCTTCCGCCTCTCCATATTAAGCTTGGACTAATGAAAAACTTTGTCAAAGTCATGGACAAAGAAGGAAATGGTTTCAAGTACCTAAAAGAAATGTTTCCTCAATTAAGTGATAGACCTCAAATATAGCAGCTTCTAGGTCAAATCCATTTTCAAGAAAAAATACATGAAGAGGAATAAGCAGCTCAAAAGTGTTTTGTAAGTGTAGTGAAAGGATTTCTGGGCAACAAGAAATATGAAAACTATAAAAACCTCATAGATAAACTCTTGAAAGCCTATGAAATACTAGTGTGTCGTTTGTCCTTAAAAATGCATTTTTTCACTTCCATTTGGATTTTTTTCTGGAAAATGGGTGCAGTAAGACACAAACAAGGATGGAGGTTTCACTAGGACATCAGGACGATGTAAGCAAGATATCAAGGACGCCGGAACCCATTTATGTTGGGCCACAACTGCTGGTTTTTAAAAAGAGATGATTCTACAGAACACAAGAGAAAAAAGTTTTTCATTGCATGTAATATATTTTTATTCATATAATCCTCAGTAATATATTTGCATAGGTTTGACACGTTTTATATGTTTATATTAAATAAATATTAGATTGTAAAATTATATTGTCTTCTTTTTTTTCCTCACCACCGGTCCATGTAACAAAAAAGCTGTACGTCTTACAGTAATTAGTTTATCATTTTCGGATTTAGGACTATAAAATACGTCATAATAAATTTAACTGATGTAGCTGATACTTGATTGAAATTCATTTTAAATAAATAAGAAAAGATTAATATATAAAAATATCCACTGTATTTATAATTATATGTATAACAATTGTTTCGACACACAGTGCCTTTTTCAAATACAAACTGTACTAAACTTACAATGAGAAAAATAATTACAACCTAAAGTGTCCATCGATCTAATAATACCATAAAACATGATAGTGTGGAAATCCATTTATTGTCAACATCTAGGAGGACAATATAAGTTTAATAACGGTAAACCATGAGTTTGTGGTGAATCATTAGTTTATTTAATTGAGTGCGATTTGTGTCCAAAAGTCTATGTTGGACAAACAGGAAGATATTTCCCTACTAGGCTCAACGAATATAAAATAAGTTATACTAAACAACGAAATAATTCTCATTATGCTAACCACTTAATGTTAGAAAAACATACTTTCAATGATAATTTTATAATGTTACATAATGAGAATAAATCCAAAAAAAACAAATCTTTTAGAGAGGCTAGACATTAATGAAAGAAAAAATTTGGATATTTTGTTAAATGACCAGCTGGACTTGAATGGTTCACAGTTATTAAACTTATATTGTGCCCCTAAAAGTTGACAAAAAGTGGATTTCCGCACTATCATGTTTTATGGTATTATTTGGTCGATGGACACTTTAGGTTGAAATTATTGTTCTCACTGTTAGTTTAGTATAGTTTGTATTTGAAAAAGGCACTGTGTGTCGAAACAATTGTTATACATACAATTTTAAATATAATGAAAATTTTTAGATATTAATCTTTGCTTATTTATTTAAATATTTCATATTAAGGGTGGAAGGAAGAATGGAACTTTGATAGCTCATGACGGCCATATTTGTTTACCGATTTTTGACATATCTTGTCAATTGTTTTCCGAAAGGTTTGCAATTAAATCATGGTTCGTTTGACGTTGGAAAAAGGTTAGGATATTGCCCAGATTTATTATGCAAATTCGCGATCCCCTCGTGCTACTCAACGAGCAATTCAGGACCCACCATGGTATTCGTCGTGGTGGTCCTTCTAAACAGGCTATTGGTTTTGTTATTAGAAAATTTGAAAGTGAATTTACTCTTTACGATAGTGTGGTGCCTGTACGATAAAAAAAACCCAGAAATATTAAGAATATTGACGCCGTTCAAGCAAGTCTAGCCGAAACTTACGTTTCGGTTGCACGCTGCTTACAAGAGTTAGGCCTCTTGGCAATGACAACCTGGCGAATTTTGAAGTTAGACTTAGGTTTGCATCCCTATAAGATGATACTGATACCGATTATCGTATTTGTCGTGAATTTGCCGATTGGACTCCGATGAGGCTCATTTCTGGCTCAATGGCTTCGTCAATAAACAAAATTGTCGGTATTGGTGCGAATCTAATATACACATGATACATAAGAGAGAGAGTCCTTTGTACCCGCAAAAGATCACAGGCTGTTGTGGATTTTGACATGGAGAAGTCGGTCCTTATTTCTTTAAAAATGAGGAAGGAGCCACCGTTACTATCAATATCGAGCACTACAAGGCAATGGTGGAAGATTTTTTCCCGGAATTTGATGGAATCCACGCGGATGACCTTTATTTTTAACGGGATGCACCACCGAATGTTTGCTGAATAAACATAGGGTTATTGCGAGCCAAGTTCTGTAACTTATTAATTTCGCGAAATGGCCCCATAGATTAGCCGCCGAGATCATGCCATTAAAACTTTATATTATTTTCTCTGGGATCATGTAAAAACACAGCTATATGGCAAAAACCTGCGACTATTGGCGACTTGAAAACTAACATCCGTCAAGCTATAGTTACCGTACAGCCCTAAATGTCCACCAGGGTCATCAAAAATGGCGTGAGCGAATGCGTGTCTGCAAAAAAAGCCGTGGTAGCCATTTAGCCAAAATATTGTTCAAATATGTTTTATTTCATTTTGAAGTTCCATCATTATTATTGGTAGACCCTTTACATCTATTTTCATCAATGTTTCCTTAAAAAAAGTTTAAATTTGTTGATCTGTTTAATTCATCAAAAGATCAAGGCAGCCAGTAACAACACACCACGCAATATAAAAAGTTTACAGATAAGGAAATATATAATTCTAAGAACCTATCAAACTACTAACCTTTAACTCTGCGCCTGGTACTAAAGTTCCAGAAGACAAAATTTTCGTTTTGTATGCTTCATCATCGTTCAAGTTAAAGCAGGTGAGAGTACTAGTCTCGCTAGATCCATACGTCATCGATATTTTCGTATGCGGCAAGAGTTCTCTCAGTTTCAACAGTTGAGATTTTTGCATTATTGCTCCACCAATCAGAAATGAGGATAGTGACGATGTATCATACTTTTTGATTGTTTCCTCATCTAAATCGGTCAGTTTGTGTGTAAATGTATTAGAAGAGAAACTGAAGGTTATCTAAAAGGAGTTAACATTGAACAAAGCCAAAATATTAGGTAATGTCTGAATGATTGTGGCGTGTTCATATATTTTTTTCTTTATTTGGGTTTTTCGCCACGATCTAAAACTCAAAAAATATCAAAAATATCTGTTATTATGTAAATAAAGAATTACTGGGTAAAAACAAAAATCAAACGGAAACAAATATCTCAGTGACTCTTTTTTGTAATAAATTTGCCTAACGAATAAAATTTTAAAAATATAAAAATGTTCTAAAAAAAATATACTTTTACGTTAACGTTTCGGGAAGTATTCTCCTCCCGTTTTCAAAACGAATCTAAAAATAAAGTATATTAATTTCTTTAAATTATGAAAAGATAGAAAGTTAATATATTTTTTGTGTATGTCAGTGATACTTACATTAACAATTAGTTTTTAATGACAGTGACAAACTACCAAAAAGAGATTCGACAATTGCCTGAAAAATGGCGAAAGTACATAGAAAGTTGGAGAGATTCATACGAAGAAGTTTGTATTACTTTTTCCATAAATAAACTTTATACTTATCAACTACTTACTTTATACTTATCAACTAGGTAAAGATATCTTTCTGCTGCTATATCAGTACCAATGACTTTTGATGAATCAGTGAGCATACAGGCACCACTAAACAGAATACCAGTTATCCAATAAAATGATGTAAAATGCAAGAAAATTCCGGGTTTCATCGTTCCTACCCTATGATCAAACAATAATGTTGATGGTATTTTTTCTAGGAAGGTGTTCTTACTCAACTGGCAGAATCGAACTCTCCAAAGCAGATTTGTTTGAAAGATACACTCCTTTTTGTGCCGACGTTGTACCACTGCTGAATATGATAAATGCTATATCTGAGTCAGTTTGCTTCACAGGTGAAAAACTTGTTTCCTCAGGATACGGTTTCTCCATAGATTTCATCGTTAAATATCTATTGGAATGTCCTATTACAATAATTTGGGGATGTAAGTTTATGTTTTCTAAAGCTTTTTCCATCATTTCCACTGACTTTTCTTCAACAAATATGATTTTCGGTTCAACTTGATCCAGCAAGTATATAATATCAGAAATGTTTTGCCTAGGATCACCTGAACTAACGAATCCTCCTAGATATAATGTTGCAAAGACAGGAATAATATTATCAACACCACTATAACAGCATATAAAAACAACATCCTTTGGTTTAACACCAAGCTGTTGTAGGCCTAAAGCCACTTGTGTTGATCTCGTCTTGACTTGAGCGTAAGTTTCAATCTGCTCGGTAACTCCATCAATCTATAATAACAAAATTACCAGAAATTAAGACCAGAAAGATTAAGATAGTTATTACCTGAAAAATTTTTTCGCCATTTTTTTCGGCTTTGTGAAAAAAATATTCACCATAACCAATATTAAATGGAGGTTGTATACGCTTAGGTGTTCTGAGAATCAGATTACCCATTTTAAAATAAAATAAACAGAAAATGAGAACAATGCTGAAGAACTATGAATCCACTACACTATTACTTCAGTTAATATCTGTGTATAATCAAGGAAAAAACAATTTCAAGCAATGTAATATATGACACTTTAATTATTTTCGCGTAAATGGCTGTTATTGACCTTGGGCATATGTATTCGTTGAATGCAATAATGCATAAACGCTCTAATATAAAAGTATCAGGATTGAATTGAACTGTTAATAAGATCACGTTTTTAATTTTCACGTTTAAAATTAATGTAAAAAGATCGTTTTTCAAATAAAGTTTGTTTTTCAGAAAATTCAGTGAACACAAGTCAAGGGAGACCAATTTTTCTCTCTTTGTACTATTAGGAGGTATTTTTAAATGCTACTAAAAATTATTTTAAAAAGGAACGAGGTAGGTAGGACAGAAGCAAGTTTTCGTAAAATAGCGAGACCACTGGACATTGCCGCTTCTACCATTTATGAGAATTGGGATAAGACGGTATAAAGATCAGAACTATGCAAGAATACAGCATCTTAGAATTCGTACTGTTCGAAATCCCTTAGTGAATACATAGAATGTGTCGAAGAAGGAAAAAAAGTACAAAGTAAAGGGCGACTAGGTTTTCTCTCTTTGCCATGTTTTTTGGAGGTATTTTTTATGTTACCAAAAATTACTTTGAAAAGGGACGAGCTAGGTAGGAAAGAAGCAAGTTCTCGTGAAATAGCGTGACCATTGATGGGGTTATGATGGTATAACAATCGGAGCTATACAAGAATACAGCAATAATTCGTACTGTTCGAAATCGACATCAAAACAGCCGGCAAATGCGTGATTTTTTTGTTGTATCTGCAAATAGTACTGATTCTAGAATAACCGTTAATGTGCCGTTAATTAAGCCGTTATTTTAGTTAATCAGTTTAGTTTAGTTAGTCTGGCTCAAGCTGAACGTTGGGAAAGAAGCTGAAGAATTTACTAAAGATACGCCCTTATATTTATTTATTTATTTATTTAATTAATAGGGTTATCCACCAAACAGGTGACCTGTCCTATTACAGGATAACACAATTTAACAAAGCTTAACTTAACCTACAGTACATAGCAATTATCACTTAAATCTAAAAATTAAACCATTTAATTCCTAAATAATTGCAAGGCACACTATGCAGGTCATAATACAAATAGTGAAGTGAACATACTTTGAGAGCACAGGAAAAAAAAAGAAAGAAGAACAACACAATTATCAATGGCTAAGTATCACGCAATATCGCCTTAACCCTTCTCTTAAAACTAAGTAAACTATCAGAAAAATGGTCCAATTCTGGATCAGACAAGCTCAAATTGTTATAAGTTCGGACACATCTGATTAAAGGAGAGTTACTATAATAATTTGACATATAATGAGGAACTCTAAATATTAACCTATTGCGCAGTAAATAAGGGAAAGAATTGAGAAATATCATACTGTTACAACAAGGAGAGTGAATTAGATTGTTCATTATTTTGTAAATAAAAACAACATCGTACAACCGTCTTCGATCTTCCAACGACTCCATGCTATAAAATTTTAAGTTTTTGTTATACCTGAAATGTCTATTTTTATTAAATCTATAGTTAATGCAATTCAGAAACTTCCTTTGAATGCCCTCTATCTCCATGGAATATTTATCATACAAGGGATTCCAAACAGTACATGAATATTCGAGAATCGGTCTGACCAAACTATTGTATAGGAGGATCAGAGAAGACATATTTGAGAAGTCCCTGGTAGTGCGCGTTAGGAAACCCAAAGACCTTTTGGCACGATTGGTTATCGAAGCAATATGGGGTTCAAAAAACAGCTTGGAGTCGAGGATCACACCCAGATCTTTGATGGTATCCACCCTTCCCAACACCGCCCCATCCACTTGCAATATTACATTGAAATTGAAAGGAGATATACTACTTGAAAAAATAATAAATTGACATTTGCTGGTATTCAATGTTAGATTATGGTGGCGGCAGTAATTGGCCAGTCTAGAAAGGTCATTCTGAAATGAATCAGCGTCGGAAGGCCGCATCACAGTACCAAACATTTTAAGATCATCGGCGTATAAAGAGTAATCGCAGTAAGAGAAGCAGCTTCCGACATCATTCAAGAATATATTAAAAAGAAGCGGTCCCAAGTGAGACCTCTGAGATACTCCTGAAGATACAGACCGATAGCCAGACTTCGATCCATTGACGGCCACATACTGCTTTCTATCAGTTACATAATTTTCAATCAATTTTAGGAGATTACCATGTATTCCAAAGTTTACCAATTTCGTGATAAGCGTAGGATGGTGGACCTTATCAAAAGCCTTTGAGAAATCGGTATAGACTGCACAAGTACTTAGACCATTTTCCATATTATCTAATGCCTTTTGTACGAAAGGCACCAAGCTGGTCAATACGGACCTACCCCTGCAGAAACCATTCTGAGCAGGAGCAATTGATGGATTAACTTTAAACAGTACTTCTTGCAAAATGACGTATTCAAATATTTTACCGAAATGATTTAGCAGGGAGATAGGACGGTAGTTTTGAATGTTGGCTCTATCACCAGATTTATATATTGGTATAATTTGCGCAATTTTCCAACATGATGGGAAGATCCCCTTTGAGATAAACTGATTATATATTATATGTAGCGGTGTAGACAAAGCCGGACAAGACTTAAGAAACAGAGAAGGGAGCCCATCAGGACCGGGTCCTTTTCTTTTCGTTTTTTCTTTCGTCAAGGTAGTTTATCGCGTTTAAAATACTGGACTCAGCAACTAAAAGGATATTAAATGCATTATTAGAGACAGTCTTCTCTACTCTTAGAGGCGAATTAGAAGATACAAATATACTACTAAAGTAGTCAGAAAACATTTCACAAATGTCATCACCGTCAGTGGAGATGTCGTTGTTTAAGAACATAGTTTTCGGAAAAGATTTTTTGTATTTTTTATTATTTACAAACGACCAGAATTTTTTTACGTCTTTTGAAATGTTATTTTCAGTAACCTCAATCTATTTTTGGTAATCGCTTTTAATGCGTGTTTTAGATCTACGTCTCAAATCGCTAAATAATTGATAATCAGAGTCATTACAAAATGTCTTCCATTTACTGTGCATTTTACCTATGCCACGCAAACAGTTAATTGTTTCTTTAGAAAACCAAACCAGATATTGAGATTTTTTTATTGTTTTACGGGGGATATACTTGTTTATAAGGTCATCTAAGAAGTTATAAAGGTAGGATACATTACCGTCAACATCTGATTTTAAAACCTAGCTCCATTGGCAGTCCCCCAATTCAGCGTTTATAGAAGTATAGTCAGCCCGGTCAAATAGAACTAGAGTATAGTTCTGAAAGGATCTAGATCGCACAATACTTAGATCTAAAGTAATATCAAGAGCCCTGTGATGGTGGTCCTCCGAAACCAAGGGAACTTCACACCCTTTGATTGTCATTGACAATGAATGTGACATATCTAAGTCTAAAACCTTACCATTTACATTAAGAATACTAATAAACTGTTTTAAATTACTAGAGTGGAAGAAGTCAAGAAAACTTAAACTCACTGGGTCCGTCGCGCTGCCTGGTAGTAGAGACAAGTCACTGGAAGCTTGCGTCCATCCGAGATGAGGCAAATTAAAGTCACCGATCACAAGTATATCAGTTTTGTGATATTTCTCCAATACTCCTTCCAATTTGGTAAAGAATGCTGTAAAATTATTTAAAGAGGCATACGGTGGAATGTAAAAGTACTTATCAAGAGCCTCCTCTCTCCCCTCAAAGCGATAGAGATCCATAAGTCCTCCACAATATTATCGTTGCCACACAGATATGTTAAGGTGCTACCTTTGAATGATTCACGAATCCCCAACAAGACTCCACCACAGTCCCTCTTGCCCGTCGTTATGGGATTTCTATCCAATCGAAAGACCGAATGTCCCTGAGGAAATAACTCACTGTCCGAAATTTCTGGTTTTAACCACGTTTCTGTTACGCAAATAATAACATAATCGGCGTTACAAATTGCTTGGAAGAAGTCAAAGCATTTTGTTTTTAGGCCTCTGGTATTTTGATAGAAGATAGACACAGCGTGATCAGCCATTGCAGTAAGACAATCTCAAACCGTTTTACAGTTTTATACTTAATGAGACGAGTTAGAGATAAAGACTGTTAAGGTCGATTTCGGATAGGATGCGGAGTGGATGAGAGTTCTCCTCCTTCTTCACAAATATCTTGGAGTCCTTCACCCAGCAATACTTGAATTGGAGATCCCTACAGCGTTCCCGAGACTTAGCAAAGATTGACTTGTAGTACGGTGATAGGTGTTCATTTATATATATTCTGGTATTTGCGTTAAATCCCAATTTCTCCGATGCAATATTAGAATTTTTCAAAGCTTTGGCAGCTTAGAGTAGTTGGTTTCTCTTTTCTAGGGATACAAATTTTACCACAATATTTTTAGGTAAAGGTCTTCCAGTGTCTTTGTGCGGAAAACGCATTACTCTATGACAGGTCACTACATCAGTTTTATCAATCTCTACATTTATGGCGTCAGCGATTTTTATTATTAAAACCTGGACGTTTTCCCCGCACCCCTCCGGGATACCGCAAACCTCTATGTTGTTTTCCCGTGTCTGCTACTCCGCAGACTCCAGCTCACTCTGAATATTATCAAACCCTCTCGATACCTTTTTAAAGTGCTCCATCTGCTTATTGAAATCATCTATCTTATCACCGTAGAACTTAACTGAGTCTGTTACACCAGATTGTTGTTGTTGCATAGACGAAATATCTCTTACGATTGAGTTCACCTTTGCGAGAAGCTTCCGCAATAATTCACTAGTGTCCGATTTTATACATTCATTACAGGACCAAATCACCCCAAGTCATCGGGCAACTCACCCAAAACCACTGGCAATTTAATGCGCTTTAAGTGAAAATCGCGACGGCAGTGTCCACTACAACAAATGCCTGGGTTAGCGCGGCTAACAGAAGTTGAACACGCAACAAAGACAAATCAAGACGCTACTACGATTAATACTGTAGTACACATTAAACATACTGCAGCAAAGTTTATCAATTAATTTTCGCGATTACGCAATAACAATAGATTAAACACGGGAGAAGAAGCCCACGCGTTCACCACATCTGCTACGTAGATATATATATATATATATATATATATATATATATATATATATATATATATATATATATATATATATCTACGTATATCGTCTACTACTATAAGAAATGGTTTTCTACAGCATATTTCCTACACTACTATAACTTTTAAAAAAACTGTTACATTATCTCCCCTTTGTATTTGCTTACTCCAGTCTCATTTCTATTTTTTTTTCGTTATCCACTTTCAGTTTTCTAGTGATATCCCCTGGTATCGAGTCGAGGTACGTCACCACTAGTATGCGTAGTTTCTTTTCAGTATTTTCATTATTTATTATTCTCGTCCATAGAGGACAGCACAGTGGGTAGGGGTGGCTTTTCGTTTCACGCTGGTAATGTTGGCACAAGCCTTTATGAATTATTGAATCAATGACTGCGTAGCTTAGCTTGAAGTAAAAGTTAGTGTTATTTTCGAGTGCCTGCCCGCACTACCGTAAACATCTCGCAAATCCCAAGTCTTTTCGACATCCCAGTAGAACACAAAAGAATCCAACCAGTGTCGGGTTATAATTGTTAGCCGATTTTCGTATGAGGCCACGTGGTTTCGTTACCCCACACTATTACCGCTTAGTTACCGTAAGATTGCCCTCCGCTGTAACGGATGAGTGGGGCTGGGTCCCGGTCATGAGATTGTGGAACCAAGCGATTAGGGGTGTATAATTCCCATCTACTGTTGTCTTATTGGACGCAGTGAAAATAAATAAAAAAACTGCATATGTATATAAGGTATTCAACTTTGCATGCAATACCTTTAGGCATCTTGTAAACATAACCTCATAACACTAGTAGTCAATTTGTGCTTACATCATAAAGTTATTCGCGATTAAATATATCAGTTTATGAGCCACATTCTCATCATGTAGGGGAAGTGTTTTTTTAATTTCTAAAATAGTAATTTCTTTAATATGAAGAAATCAGGACATAATATGAAAAGCATTCGATTGAGGCTCACCGAATGCTCTTAGACACTTATGGTGAGGCCGCTATGAGTGAAAGAACGTGTCGTGAGTGGTAGCAATGCTTCAAAAGCGATAATTTTCACGGCGAAGACCGACATAGAGGTAGAAGAGCGAAAATTTTTGAAGATGAATAATTAGAGGCGTTGCTTAATGAAGACTCGGGTCAAAGTCAAGAAGAGTTAGCAAGATCATTGGGAGTGATTCAACAATTCAACAATTCTATTTCAAAACGGCTCAAAGACCTGGAAATCAATAAAAACCGACAGATGCCGAACGCCGTTTGTTTGCTTGTGAATAGTTGCTTGAAAAGCAAAAACGGACGAGATTTCTGCATCGCATTGTGAATGGGGACGAAAAATGAGTTTGTTACGATAACACCAAGTGTCGAAAACTATGGGGATATGCCGGCCACGCTTCCACGCCGACGGCCAAACCGAATATTCACGGCTACAAGGTGCTCCCATGCTCTTTATTTATTGGGACCAGCTCGGTGTAGTGTATTATAAACTGTTAAAATTACCTGAAATAATCACAGGAGATAGTTATCAAATGCCATTAATGCGTTTGGGCCGAGCATTGAAAAACATATGGCTGCAATGTAACCAAAGACACGATAAGATAAGAGATTTTGCAGCATGACAATGCTCCGCCCCATGTTGCGAAAGTGGTCAAAACATACTTGGAAACATTGAAATGGGAAGTCCTACCTCACTGGCGGTATTCTCCAGACGTTACTCCCTCTGACTATCACCTGTTTCGATCGATGGTACACGGCCTGTCTGACCAGCACTTCCAATCTTCCGAATTGCTATCGATTCGAGTCTTGCTTTAAAAGATGACCAGTTTTTTTCAAAACAGGATTCGAATGCGGCCTGAAAGATGGGACAAAGTAGTGACCAGCGATAGACAAAACTTTAAATCATAAATGCATAACCAGTTTTTTTTTACAATAAAGCCTTGAATTTTGAAAAAAAAACGGTGGGAGCAATCGCATATAGCTTGTTACGATATCATTTAATATACTATTCGTTTAATCTCTTGACCGCATCTCTAGCCCGGTTGTTTCTAGTTTTAAGTCATTATGAAATAGGTTAACTTTTACATATATACTGGCGCCCTTATCATTTGTTTGATTTTTCCTGAACCCATAACAATGACCAAATAACGGCTACGAACGAAAAGCACCGGAGGAAGAGCATTAAGGTGTAACAGAACGATACAGTAAAATGCCAATACCTCCTCATTATTTAAGACTAGGGTTTACAAACTACTCATGTAATTAAATAAGTAATATTGCTTGCTGTCGTCGCAATTATAACACTATTATGTAAAACATTTCTTCCAAATTTGTATATGTAAATATCAGAAAGTTCAGTTATTTTTATTGAAATATTACAATTTGTGCTTCTATACCTGTAGTTTACAAAAGTAAAATATACAAGAAAACACACACACCACAAAACAAACGTATAAAAGTGCTGGTGGGGAAAATACACAATTATTTGACACGTTTGCGTCAGATTGCGATGAGAAGCCGGGTAAATCATCCTTAAGCTATATCCACACATATTCAACTTCTACTGGTCAAGACTCATGCATCAAGGTTAGACGCATGTGTTGTTAAACAAAAGGCATGCAAGGACGCACGTGAAAAGTTATGACGCACCTTCGTCTCTTCAGACGCAGAGCTAGCTATGTTGGATATCTTGCGCTTTTGCTTTCAACTTCTTAATATAATCTGCAAGTTTTTGCAATAGTTTATAAATTTCATTTAAAGTAAAGTAAAGTATATATATATATATATATATATATATATATATATATATATATATATATATATATATATATATATATATATGCAGTGTTAGAATTCTTTGGACTGCGTCCAATGAGACAACAGTGCTGGGTGTCATCAGACATGCAATATATGCGCCATCCGACGGGAAATCGGTGAAAAGTATGGATTGTTGACTGTGGATCGGTTCTTCCTATTCTTGACGAGAGAGCACATGTCGGTGTCCTGAAAAGTCTGAACATTAAGAGATAAAATATGTGTCCTCCAATGGAACGGATGGATAGAGCCCGTCCGCATTCAAACAAGTAACAAAATGCTCATTTAGGCGGAGACTCAGGTTGTTGTGTGTTCCACATAACGTTGTGGAACCCAGCAGTTGAGTGTCTGTGACACCCAGCACTGTTGTCTCATTGGACGCAGTCTAAAGAATTCTAACACTGCATTTATGCGCCATCCGACGGGAATTCGGCGAAAAGTATGAGTTGTTGACTGTGGATCGGTTCTTCCCATTCTTGACGAGAGAGCACATGTCGGTGCCCTGAAGAGTCTGAACATCAACAGACGAAACATGTGCTTTACAATGAAAGGGATGGGTGGGGGGCCCGTCCCCGGTCAAACAATTAACAAAATGCTAATTTAGGCGGAGACGCAGGTTGTTGTGCATTCCACATGAGATTGTGGAACCCAGCAGTTGGGTGTCTCATGACATCCAGCACTGTTGTCTCATTGGACGCAGTCCAAAGAGTTCTAACACTGTATATATATATATATATATATATATATATATATATATATATATATATATATATATATATATATATATATATATATATATATATATAATTTAAATATTAATTTTTATTTATAATATTAAAGTAATAAAATTGTAAATTGAGTTTGTAAGAGTATTTTTTTAGAATATATTTTCCTGTTGTAAATTCTGGTAATTAATCTAAATATTCCTTTGTCCATACAGATTTTCTATATTTTTCGCGTCTTTTCCGTGGTCTTATCAACACCAATACAGCAGCACTCATACCGGCTAACATGACAATGTCAGATGTATTCATGAAACGGAAATTACTCAGTTAAAAAATAAAATGTACTTAACATTTTTAAAAAACCGTCTTTACTGAACTCGAGAAATATCGAATGAAACTGACGAAAACATATGGATGGAAAAGAGGCATGCCACTTTCCTGCGCTAGAATGCATGCGCTAACGCATGCATAGTGGTAAGTTGAAAGGCACATTGAAGCGCATGTTGAAAGGAAAAGTTGTACAAGTGTGAACGTAACATTAGTGAGCGATTCTTCTTTAGCGCACCATAAATCACGTCGCTGAGAAAGGAACCGAACATGAATTGAATGAAATCCCGATTGGAACGCTAATTGCTTTAATATGAGTCTAGATTTTATTTAGATAGTCATGATATACAGAGAAGAGTTAGACAATTTCCAACCGTGCTAACTGAGTTTATCGGTAGCTGACGACCATGCTTTGGAACCAAAGTTAATATGTTAGTCTAGTCGGTCAAATAGCATCAGTTGTAGATGCGCCTCTAATATTAAATGCTTAAATGCTTACCCTACACGAAAGGCAAAATTTAAATTTATGGTGTAGAAGACTATATTCGTAGAAAGTAGATCTCTCCTATTTTCCATCAGAGGGCGTTTGGAAATTTAATTGCAACC
This sequence comes from Cosmopolites sordidus, assembly GCA_031761425.1. Taxonomy (NCBI): domain Eukaryota; kingdom Metazoa; phylum Arthropoda; class Insecta; order Coleoptera; family Curculionidae; genus Cosmopolites; species Cosmopolites sordidus. The sequence goes on along the minus strand of JARFXV010000090.1, from coordinate 809,273 downwards.
CGTAATTTAATTGAAATATAACAGCTCGTTGTTAGGCTGTATATGCAAGCTCATACAAATGTCATCAACATACCACCAGGCCGCACACAGCTCGTCAAACAGTACCCTTTTTAGAAAAGTCCCTTATTTGTAGCCAATAGAACATATATGAGATACCATTGATCACAATCTTGAGCGACTGCCCCAACCACCGATAACTTTGAATGTGACGAGCTAGTCCCAACTATTGTAATCTACAGGGTAACATAAAAGTAAGTATCCCAATACAATTTTGAAATATTATGCACTAATCCCTCGACAACCGCGGTTTCTTCAACCGCAGTTTTGATTATCCGCGGTTCTGTCTTGCGAAATCGCCTAGAATAAATTTTCAAACGTATTATGTAGCAGCGCGGTGCGTTTTCGTCGCAATCTCATGCGAACTACTACTCTAATTTTCCGGAAATTGTTTTATTGCCTTTTCCGCATGACGCACGGCCTTTGATTTTGTTCAAAGGAGGTGAAATGAGAACTTGAAACAAAAATTTAATTATTAAACTGCCTTGCTGCAGGTGAAACTTATGGGAGTACGGCGAAAAAGTTTAAAGTGAATGAATCCACAGTAAGAACAATAAAAAAGAGTGAGCAATCCTTTTGAGCTAGTATCTCATGCGGTACTAGTACTAGCAATAAAGTTAGTTGTTTCTCGCGACCTCTAACGACGGAAAACATGGAAATAGCGCTCGAAATTTCGATCGAAGATCAAACAAAAAGAAGAGTGCCTCTTAGCACCCGAATTATTCAAGAAAAAGCTAGACGTCTTTTCGAGACTCTAAAGTCAGATGAGGAAACTCTAAGTTCCAAGCCAGTAAGGGTTGATTTAAAAATTTTAAAAAGCTTTTTTTGCTACATAACGTAAAAATTACTGGGGTGTCGGCTTCTGCAGATCACGAGGCGGCTAATCGGTATTCGGCTGAATTTAAACAGTTGATTGTTACACAACAGTTACAAAATTTAGTCTATAATGAAGACCCTTCATTAGAAAGAAGCTTAAAGTTTTCAAATAGTTTGAAAGAGCTACTACAACCTTATAGGGAGATCCAAAAGGAGTTCACAAAAAAAATAAAACAGCCAAAAAGTTTACATTATTTTCGAAACTATGTTTTGCCTTTATAACAATATAACAAAATAAATACCTACCTACATATTTATAACATAGAATGCATACATACATACATAAGTTTTTTCTTTTCGTCAGACGAAGTTGTTCCGGCCTTCCTACATTTTTCTCTCTGGCCAACCTCCCAAACGTTAACCTTTTGTCTGAAACAGCTTCATATTTTGAATTTCACTTTGTGTAATATTTGCTGATCTTAGGTCCTCTATAATTGCAGCAATCCATTTAATAATTTTTATTTTACTATTACAACTATTTATTACAACTATTACAACTATTACAACTATTTGTCTAGTTAGCCTACTAGGATTCATCCATTTTATGTGTCCGTGTCTTTTTCTCATATCGCTATGTATATCTGTGTATTGTTTGATTTCTTAGTTTTCTCGAAGTCAGTATGTTGTACAATTTATTTGTTTGGGGCCCAAGATTTTTCTTTTTTTTTTTTTTTCAATCTCCTTGATGTCCTTCTTTCTATTCAAAATGAGCGTTTCTGCGCCATATAGACATTCTAGCTTAATAACGGTGTTGTAATGTTTCAGTTTTGTGTTTTTAGATATGCATATTTTGTTGTAAATATCTTGTGTAAGTGTCAATGCAGTTTCCATTTTTTGACATCTACCCTTATTGGCCGCTTTTTCCAACCCGTTTTCCATGATTATTTCACCCAAATATTTAAATTGAGAGACTCCTCTGATGTTACCATATTTTGTTTTTAAAATTGGTATTCTTAGTCTGTTGCAGGTCATGATTGTGTCTTTTCAAAGGAAATTTAGAGTCCTACCTTTTCTGCTGTTTCTTTTAGGATTTGAATCTGTTTTTGCGCCGTTAATATATATTGAGCTAAAATTGCTAGATCATCAGCAAACGCCAGACAATCTATTTTGATGTTAGTTCTCCCCAGTTTAATGGGCTGGTCAATATTCAGGGCCGATTTTTTACACGCCACTCCTGTATTACTATTTCTAGAACACAGTTAAATAAGAGTGGCGAGAGTCCATCCCCTTATCTTACTTCAGTTTTAATTTCGAAAGGCTCTGAAAATTCACCCATGAGTTTAACTTTTGACCTTTTGTTAGTTAGTGCTACTTTAATAATTACCAGTATTTTCAGATCTAGTCCTTGTTTTTTCAAGATTTAAAATAAAGATTCGCGGTCAATAAAATCATATGCTTTTTTGAAATCCACAAATGTACATACGAGATTTTTATTGTATAGTTTTTGATGTCTTAGGATCAACTTTAGATTCAGGATCTGTTCCGGTTCGGTTGAAAACCTGCTTGATATTCACCAATTTTAGGTTCTAACAGTTCCTGTGCTCAGTCTAGTAGACATTGAGATAGGATTTTATAACAAAGAGGGAGAAGAGATATCCCTCTGTAATTGTTTACATCCATTATTGCTCCTTTCTTATGTTGTAGATGGATTAGAGTATCTTTCCAATCTTCCGGAATCCGTTCTGGATCAGCGGGTTTTAAAAGTTCAGCAGTGATTCCATCTTCACCAGAAACTTTGTTATTTTTAAGTCATTTGATTTGCCTAATTATTTCATCTTCATTCGGTAGTAATGAATCTGGATTTATTTGTTTAGGGTTTAATGTTGGTAATCTGTTTAAGGGCTCAGGACAGTTTAGTACAATTTTGAACAACTAAAATATTTGGCAATTGTCTTGGTTATTTAGAGCTAATTGTTCGTTTTCCTCTCGGAAGCAAAAACTTTGGGGTTGATAGCCTATTAATTTAGTTTTAAATGTTTTGTAAAAATGTCGGGTGTTAGTTTTTTGGAAATCTTTTTCAATTTTATTGAATTGATTGTTTTCATATTTTCTTTTCATTTGTCTAATTAGCTTCGATGTTTCTTTTCTTTCTTCCAAAAAGTTGTTATAGTTTATTTCTGTTTTTTTAACTGTTCCTCTCCTTGAATACCTTATTGCATGTTAATACTGTTTGCTCGCAAACTTCATTCCACCACGGATGTTTTCTACGTTTTTGTAAAGCGACCAACTTTAGGGCTATTTTAATATTTTTTTGTTTCAGTTCTTGCCAGTTCTGTCCTGGTTGTTTATCAAGATTTTCGCTTAAGGTTGGTTTTATTTTCGTAGGGTCAAACTTTGGGATTAGTAGTCTCTTTTGAATAAGATTTCGCGATTTTAAGCTAAGTTTAATTCTAGTCAAGTAGTGATCCGTGTCTATGTTAGCTCCTTTCCTAACTTTTCCGAACATTCAAAATCTCTTTATAATTGGAGTACGAAATGGCAACATGATCAATTTGAAATTCACCCATGTTCGTGTTTGGGCACCTCCAGGTCTTTTGTTTTGTTATTTTCTTCTTAAAATGAGTTGACACTATTTTTAGATTAAAGTGCAAACATGGTTCAACCAATTTTCTGCCATTATGGTTGGTCCATTTATGAGCGGGAAAACTGCCTACTGTTTTTCTGTGCTTTCTTTTTTCCCCTAGTTGAGCGTTGAAATCACCCAATAGGATTTTTACATGGTTAGAAGGAATTTTAGAAATAGTCTTTTCCAGAATTTCCAAGGACTTATTAACTTTTTCAGGGTTAGATTTATTTTCTTCGTTAACTGGGAGGTGTGCATTGATTAATGTAGGGTTTGTTAGCACACTTGAGGGATAGTATCATAAGTCGATTTACTGGCTGGACATTTTGAAATAGCGAAAGCAATACCGAGATGTAGTGTATTTTTGAGTATTCTTTTGTCCGTTTTACTTTTAAAAATCTGTAGTTGCCGAAGTTCAAGGTTCATCATCTGTTAACCTGGTTTCTTGCAGAGCTAAAATTTGGATTTTTTGCTGATTTAATGTTTGCCCCAATTCCTGTTGTTATTATTATATTTACCGTTCCAAAGAAATTTTTTGTTTTCGGCTTGAGACATTGGCCAGCTGTCTCCGACTCCCTCTGAAAGATTTTGCGTTTAAGCCCGGACGCTCCAGAATCCGAAAGTCTGATTGTACCAGCAATACTGGCAGAGGATTATTTACATCCTGAGGTAATTTTGTAATTACTAGAACGCTAAAATTTGAACCATGACGGTTCAGAGGTTAAGACTGGAGGGGTTAATTCCAGAATTTAAATTACCACTGGTGAACAGACGCTGACCGCTCAGCCGTATGTTACAAGTCAGATGCTAAGTGGATTTAGTTTTTTGCCTTGATTCGGGCTGCTTATTTTGAGATATTCGCAGCTGTCCATTAATATCTAATTGAACTTTCACTATCCACCTATGACCCGTCCAGTACCTTAGGCGAATAGACATATATATATATATATATATATATATATATATATATATATATATATATATACACGCATATTTAACATTTTTCTATTTTCAAACGTAACCTCAGAAAATCCCTCACCATCCGTGGCCCTCTATCTGGAACGGAACCCCCGCCGTTGACGAAGGATTACTGTATAAGAAAACTATGGTATTAATTTATTTTCAAACTTATAAATATAAGTACAGTTTCTAGGATTATTAACCTTCATAAACCCGAACGGAGTACAGGTGAGATTTTTGAGAATAAATTCTAAAATAATATTTTTTATCAATAATTTCTCTTAGCTATTTATGCAATATACATTCTTAATGTAGTATAAAAAATATGTCATTATTTGCAATTATTTTAATAAGTTATAGTTAGTTTTATTGCTTGAAATAGAGTTGCAACTCACTCGGTAGTTATATTATTTGCTTACTTTAACTACCAACTAGGGTGCAAACATACCCCAGATAAATATATTGGCGGGTATTCCCCGTATCTCGGGTCAGCGGCTGTGATGATTTCCCAAGTATTTTACAACGACAAGTTGTGTGCGTGCAAAATGGCAAAATCGCTACAGTTTGTTAGATTAGCTCATTTTACATGTATTATTTTTATGTATTATTTTACATGTATCATTTTACATGTACATATATTTCTCAGTATTCATCGTATACCTACACAGGTATACGATGTACGTATATCCACGGTGTATATAAAAATGAGTAAACCATTTAGATATCGATTGTTGAGGAAATATTAACCGCCCAACTACTTTCAGGAAATTTTAACTATACTGATGGCAATTTTCATTCTCCGCTTCATTCGCAAATTGATAACTATTTTTCGCCGAATATTGTCTTTGAACTGATCTAATGTTTGCGGCTTATTAATGTAAACTCTCTCTTAAAAATAGCTCCAAAAGTAGTCAGATACATACAGCGAGATCCAGATATCTTGAGGGCCATCTCAAATATCCATTCTTGGAAATGAATCTGTTATAGAAATGTTTCTTTGGAAGCAGTATTGTAGCCCTTTGCAGTATGGGCTAAAGCTTCTTCCTGCTGAAATCAATAAACCTCAGCGATTCGAATTAAGGTAAATATAAGTTTTCATGCACATATCTATAATGCTCAGCATTTACCATTTCTGTTCCTTCTTCTTCGTTTTCAAAAAAGAAGCGTCCGATATGGAGACAGAAACATCCACGACATATTACGCTTTTTTATTTCCTAAAAAAATAGAATGTTTCGCAGACGCCAAAGAAGATATGTGCTGTATACAGTGAGGGTACCAATGAACATTCTTGAAAGCAACAGTGTCAAGGCGATTACGTTAACTTAGAATGGTCAACAAGGCCGATGTATGCGTGTCACATGAGTTAACGGAAATAATTTTTGCATACGACTCTCCATTAAGTGCAACGAAATCTATCTATTTTTAAAGAATACGGTATTATAATACCCCTTCCATTTTGATACCTCTTCAACTATCGCAAATGCCACTCTACATCCGAAGAAGGTTATGTTATGCATTTGATAGGACTGGAAGGGAATCGTTTATTGTGAGCTGTTACCTGAAAACCAGACCATTAATTCGTAAAAATACTATTCACAAATAAGTGAATTAAAATAAGCTCTCAACCAAAAGTGCCTGAATTAGTCAACAGAAAGGGCATTTGGTTTCATCGAGACAATGCTAGATTATAAATGTCTTTCGCCACGCGACAAACTTTTACAACTTAGCCAGGATCTTTTGGTTCATCCACCGTACTCTCACGACCTTGCATCTTCTGACTACCATTTATTTAGATCGCTTCAAAACAGTTTACATGGTAAAAACTTTACTTTCTTGAAAGACTTGAAATAAAACCTGGATCAGTTCTTTAGCCAGAAACAGGACTTCTATGAAAGCAGGATTTGCAGCTCTCGGATATACAGAAAAACGTCATCGAACAGAACGGCACATATTATATCGATTAAATGTAATTTTTAGTAGATAAGATTTTTCTTCATTTTTTCTCAAAAAAATAAACTTTTGAATCAACCCAATGGTTGAAATCACAGATGTTGCAGATATTCGCATCCGCATCTGCAATAATCAATGCGGAGCTTTTACGATGCGGATATTGCAAGTCGCGATGAGAAATTGTGGACGAGACTCACGAGTGACACTTCTCTGATTAACCAACCTAATTAATTAACCGGAATTTTAATTTCGGTCAGTCGCCGCATTCGCAAGTGACAAGAGCTGACACGTTTGTTTTGTTTTGCATTTTTGACTATAAATCAATCACGTGTTTAGACGCGCTTAACATATGGGTCTTTTTAATTTAATTAACAATTTATACTATTGATTGAGTGTTTCGACGTGGATAATCTATTCGACAAGTACATCTAGAATGCCACCACCGACGCAAAGTGTAATTTGGACTTATTTTAAACCAGATAAGCATCACCGAGAATGACATGACAAATGCAGAAGAAAAATGATGGATTAGTTAAGGTTTAACATTATTTATGCACTAGTCTTCTTTTATACATTTTTTTTAACTCGCTTAATGTCGCTAGTTAACATTACCTTAGGAAAGTTACGGTCAGTAATAGGTATGACCCGGACATAATTAAGTATGGTATTTTTCTTTCATAAATTGTTATTAAATTAAATTAAAATTAAAAAGAAGCTTTTACCGCAGCTGCCCCAAATTTGATATTTTGTATTGAATAAAAAATGTCGATCCAATAGGTTTGATTTTTTAAACCTTTTTTTACGCAGTTTCCAGTTTCCAGAATAATTTATGATTTATTTATGTATCCCCCTTTTCAGATAAAATCGTCACTCCACTGCTAGAAGCAAAAAAACAGTTTTCTTTAGAGGAAAGGGTTGAAAAAATGGGATGCTACTAACAATCCGAATTCGAAAAAAATTGAGAAACTCATGGGAGAAATAACTTCACTTCAAAATTTACCATTTAATTTTGAAATACAAGAAATAGCATCAAAATATAATTTAAGAGGGCGCAACTTTTTTACTGATTTTGTGTCCAAGAAACTGTATGGAAAAGTTGCTGACAAAGTTAAAGAATTGATTGAAAAATTTGATTATATGTCATTTACTACTGATATTTTAATGGATCCAAGCTCTCATGTTTCTTTACTTAGCCTGATTTATTAATTAAAATCGTCACTCCACTACTAGAAACAAAAAAAAACAGCTTTCTTTAGAGGAAGTGGTTCAAAATATGGAATACTACTAACAGTCCAAATTCGAAAAAAATTAAGAAACTCATGGGAGATATAATTGCACTTTAAAATTTACCGTTGAATGTTGTGGAAGGAATAGGATTTCGCAGACTGATACAAGAAATAGCCCCAAAATATAATTTAAGAGGGCGTAACTTTTTTGCTGATTTTGTGTGCAAGGAATAGTATAGAAAAGTTGCAGACAAAGTTAAAGAACTGATTGAAAAATTTGATTACATGTAATTTACTACTGACATTTGAATAGATCCAAGTTCTAATGCTTCTTTACTTAGCTGACTTGCCACGGAATAGCAGAAAACTGTGATTGATCGTCAGTTGTACTGAAATGCCAGATTTGACGATCATAACACGGGTGACATAATTACCGAAAAATTCGACACAATGCTCATTGAATAGAATATTTCAAAATATGTGGATTGCATAATTCCAGATGAAGGCTGCGACACGAAAAGAGCTATGCAATTAGCAGTATTAAATGACTTGGATTCTACAGCCCACATTTTAACCATTCCACGATTGTTCACAAACAACTGCAATACGTTCAAAACAGACTGAATCAACCGAATCTCAGAGTGTTCCAAAGATTGTGTAACGCGATGGAATAGTACTTTTTACATGTTTGAGCAATTTTAAAAGGTACAAGATGCGTTAAGTTTTTGCATTAACTATTTTAGCTACTGAAACCTTTTGAAGAAGCCACATAGAAACTAAGCAGCTTTCAAACCCTCATATAATCTGTGATTTCAATAATTTAATTGCTTATGAAAAAACTGGATGACCATTTAACAGGATCACAGGATTCTGATCCAATTCGGTTAAAAGTCACGACTTTAAAAACTGAAGTTTCTGCCAAATTTTCTGTTTTGGAAGTGAACAATTTATTTGCCACATCCTCTTACTTAGACCATCGCTATAAGTACAAATTTTTCAAACCAGTGACCGAAAAAAGATTAAAGATGAAATAAAGAACATAAAGACAAAAAACATTGATAATGACGTTATAGATTCTTCGAATTTCGAAAAACCTAAAAGATGAGAATGAGAGATTCTCTGGAAAAAACTACAAAGCAACCAGTGACGTCCGTTACGGCTAGTATCGGTAGTAATAATGCTAGTAAAAATGCTTAAACTAGTAATAATGCTAACTAAGTAATGCTAGTAATAATGCTTAAAAAGCTTTGCCATGATCCAAAATTCTTCAAGTGAAGATGGAAGTCAAGCACGCCGATATTTATCGCCTTCACCAGCCAGTGTTCCAAGTGAATAATTATTTAGTAACCAGGTCAATTATTTAGGAACCAGAAAAAGCAGCAACATCGCTCTTTATTAAATATAATGCACCTATTTTAAAAATGTCTCTGCTAAAAATTTTATTATAAAATTAAGATTAATAAAAATTACCATCTTTTTCATTTATTCATGTACCTAAATTAAGTATCTCTTTAAAAAAACCTGACATCCGCATCAGCGGAGGTCAAAAATTCTGCATCCGCAACACCCCTGGTTGAAATAGTTAAAATTAAGTTTTAAACAAAATTTGATTAAAACTATAATTAACACATAGAATTAACACAACAAACAATTATGAAAAGTAAACTTGAAAGAAATAAGTAATGTAAAATATATGTACTTGACCTGGAAAGATAAAAAATTGAAATAAGTGAAAACTTAAAAATCCTAAGAAACAATAAGGAATAAATACAAGAAAAAGGATGTTTACTAGATAAAAAAAACTGAACTAAAGAAATATATACGACAATAATCATCAAACTCAACTAAGAGGAAAAAGCGTGTAGTTCACAATATATGTTTGATTACATGTCTCAGTATTTTCTGATTTAAGTGTTACTAGTTTGCAAACAAACATCTGCATATAACTTGATAACAACTATTCAAGTGCATGCGTAATGCAATGAACAAATTTAAAACCGTTTTATATAATCTAAGTAATATACTTAAATCCGTTTCAATGTCAAGATGCAGAAAAAAAAACAAGTGGGAAGTCCCTAGAAAAAAAAAATTGTTTTCCTGCCAGCTACTCATATATAACCAAAAATTAGTTCCCTGTAAAAGTATCTTCAGCATAACAAATAAAAAGCAGTGGAGGTTAGATCTGAAGAATTGAGTTGCTTAAAAACTTTATCTGAAAAGTTATTGATCAATTTACGGAGAACTCCTTTTATCCAGTGATAAAAAATGTTCAGTTAGTTTGTTCTGAAGCTGTTTTTCTCGGTTCAATTATTAATATTTCGCATTGGATTTCAAATAAAAAATTAAATCCAATCTTAGTACTTAAGTGAAGCAATCTATTTATGTTTAAAATCGTAGTAATTGCGTAAAAACCGAGATATTAAAACTTAAATGACATTTCTGAGGAAAAAAAGATTAAATAATAAATTCCAATCCCACCGCATTCGCCAAAGTCCACTTTAGCTGATTATGGCTAGTTCGTCATTCAAATTGTTAAGTTCACATCAAAAGAGATCATTTTCGATTTTTTCAGTTCATCAACAAAATATCTATGATATGCGCTTTTCTTCTCCTCTTTTCGCTCTATGCCATTACTGTTCTGATAAAGTTTTTTTAACATTTTTTTTTTTACTTAAGTTCAAAATAATGTAGGGCTGGCAGTTTTTTCATATAATAAAAAAACTGAAAAAAACACAATAACCGTATGTCGTATTTTAAGAAAATTGGTGATTTCGTGTTAATCATTGCCAACTTGTCGTGTTGGTTGTCCACATTTATAGATCACGTGGATTTCGGGATTAAACGAAGGCACTACAAATTCTGCCTACAAAAATATAATGTTATAGAATCGTTATAAATGATATATCAAAAACACATAATTTAAATTTCTAGCCATTTCTTTTATTATTAATATTTCTTTTGTTATAAAAATGATCGTCTAGGTCATCTTTTCTCAACCTTTTTAGTATCGCGACCCACTAAATAGCCAAAAAGTTAAGTAAAAAACGTTGCGACTCCCTCACTACAAAATGTCAATTGACGTTTTACATCGGCCGGTTAACACGGCGACAATTCATCTTTTTTTCAGTATCGTGATTTATGAAGATATTTTTAATGGTTTATAAACTCCTACGAGCGTGTTCACATGCTTACGAATCGTGAAAAAAACGAATCATCTATTACTCTTTATATTAAATGACGAATAATCAATGGATGTATGTGTGAATGGGTCGTTACACGTATACCAAAATACCGCACACAGCCACAAATACCAAACTACAAGATTTGTGTAACCTCTTGTTCTTATATTACTTTTATCAGTTCGAACCTGTGCCCTGCACTTGCATGCACTTGCAAGATGACCCGCCCGCATACCTTGCGCCACCCAGCCACACATGTGAGACGGATCATTAGTCCCGAACGCGCTTAGGCAGATTCGTACAAACTATGCGCTTTGGTAATAAAGGAACGATACGAAGAATTTCATTGTTAATTGCGTTTTTACGAAAACAAATACTACAATTTCTTCTCTCACCCAGTGTTAAATACTACGATTTCTTCTCTCACTCAGTATTAAATTAATTTATAGCAGGGAAATAATAATAGACAAGTTTGTGACAAAACGAAATGTACCGTCTACATCTGGTGAAACACTAAAGAAAAAGATCAGATTGTACAATGAAACATATTTAAAATATGGCTGCATTGCCTTGGATGGCATGTCACAATGTGTTGTTCGTTATCAAGTTCTTCCGCCGAAAGCCTTCAGAATTAGTCCGGCATCTGGAAACAAAACACAAATCTTTAGAAAACAAACCATTAGAATTTTTCGTGCGTAAATCACTCATCTGGAAAAATCAACAGATTGCTATCAACAAATCAAGCCGTTATGAGACCGTAACACTTCACGCATCCTATTTAGTAGCATTAAGAATGGCCAGGGAGTGTAAGCCCCACACGATTGTGGAAAAACTCGTTTTGTCTGCTGCCATTGATATGGTCAAAAAAGTTGAAAAATATGCCACTTTCAAACGACACAATATTATAAATTAAGTGAATGTTTTACTATTCAGTTCGACGAGTCAACAGACGTGTCGAACCTAACGCATTTTTTGTGTTTTGTCGGATACGAATGCGAGGGGTTAATTAAAGAAAATATGTTAATTTGCAAATCAATCCCTAGTCAACTGCAACTGGCGAAGGACTGTTTAAAGTTTTTATTGATACAACAAAAAATGAAAACTTGGACTTTAATAAATGAAAGCAATTACCGAAAAGAACACATTTCTTAATCAGTAAAATTAAAAGACAGGACGTACTGCTTTCTTCACAGAAATGCGCTTACTGCAAATACAATGCCAGATAATTTACAAAGTGTTCTGTCAGAAGCCATAAAAATTGTTCATTTTATTAAAAGCCGACCATTGCAGACTAGATTGCTTTCTACATTGTGCGAAGAAATGGGTGCCAAATACGACTCGCTGTTTTTCCATACTGAATGTCGCGATTAGTTCTAGGCTATTTGAATTGCGAGATAAATTAAAAATCTTTTTTTACAGATAAGAAAAACTTCATTTTGAAAGTTTTTACAAGATGGAGAAACTGTATTACTGTTGGTTTACTTGAGTGATATATTTTCACATTTGAATGACTTAACTACCAGTTTACAAGGATGTAACAAAAACATTTTACTAATGACAAACAAAGTCAATGCCTTCATCAAGAAGCTTGGTATTTGGATTATACGTCTTGAAAAACGTAATTTTAATGCATTCACTTTACGTTCGGATTATATTGCCAAAAATATGGATTTAGAAAATTCTGTTATTAATCGCGTGTTGGAGAGCATGAAAACGCACTTACGCGAACTGAAAATTCAGTTACTGGAACAGTTTCCAGATAGCAACGATGATTTATCGAGAAGATGGGTTCTCAATCCGTTTGATAAAAATCTTGTTGAAGCTGTTGAATTACCTGCTGAGATTCAAAACCAACTTATTGAAATATCGCCCGACAAAACTCTACAACTAGAATTTTTCAAGATTTAGATAAGTTTTGGTTTACACGACGATGTGAATACGGAAGCCTAGTAAGGGAAGCTTTGAAAACATTGATCCCCTTCGTTATTTCTTACTTATGCGAAAAAAACTTCTCGTTTATGGTGGCTTTAAAAACAAAATATAGAAATCGTCTATTATCACTGGAAAATAATTTGGTTATGTGTGTTTGTTATGTATGTTATATATGTAATCCACGTATAGAAAAACTTTTGCCTTTGGCTATTACTTTATTTAAGTTTATTTTATTATGTTGTGATTACCTGGTAATATTTAATTTTCTAACATTTGTTATTATTCACGTATGGGCCCTGGTGGACCACGCGAAGTACAATTAGAGGCGTTTGTTGTTGTTTGCCTCCCTTTGTGCCCATACTAATTTCATTCTTTCGCTATGAGCTTTTTTCTTTTCGTCAGACCAAGTTGTTCCAGTCTTCCTACATTTTTCTCTCTGGCCAACCTTCCAAACGTTAACCTTGTGTCTGAAACAGCCTCTATCCTGAATTTCACTTTGTGTAATATTTGCTGATCTTAGGTCCTCTTTAATTGCAGCAGTCCATTTAATTATTTCTACTTTAGCTAGTATTTTCATAAAATTCGACTATTTGTCTAGTTAACCTACTCGGATTCATCCGTTTTATGTGTCCGTAAAACTTAAGTATTCTTTTTCTCATATCGCTATGTATATCTGTGTATTGTTTGATTTCTTGGTTTTCTCGAAGTCGGTATGTTGTGCTATTTATTTGTTTGGGGCCTAGGATATTTGTTACAATTTTTTTTTCCTTTTTTTCAATGTCCTCGATGTCCCTCTTTCTATTCAAAATGAGCGTTTCTGCAGCATATAGACATTCTGGCTTAATAACTGTATTGTAATGTCTCAGTTTTGTGTTTTTAGATAGGCATTTTTTGTTGTAAATATTTTGTGTAAGTCTCAATGCCGTTTCCATTTTTTGACATCTACTCTTATTGGCCGCTTTTTCCAACTCATTTTCCATGATTATTTCACCCAAATATTTGAATTGAGAGACTCGTCTGATGTTACCATATTTTGTTTTTAGAAATGGCGTTCTTAATCTGTTGCAGGTCATGTATTGTGTTTTTTCAAAGGAAATTTGGAGTCCTACATTTTCTGCTGTTTCTTTTAGGATTTCAATCTGTTTCTGTGCCGTTAATTCATCTTGAGCTAAAATTGCTATATCATCAGCAAATGCCAGACAATCAATTTGGATGTTGGTTCTCCCCAGTTTAATGGGCTGGTTAATATTCAGGGCCGACTTTTTTTCACGCCACTCCTGTATTACTTTTTCTAGAACACAATTAAATAAGAGTGGCGAGAATCCATCCCCTTGTCTCACTCCAGTTTTAATTTCGAAGGGCTTTGAGATCTCACCCATGAATTTAACTTTTGACCTTGTGTTAGACAACGTTGCTTTCATAATTGCCAGCGTTTTCAGATCTAGTCCTTGTTCTTTCAAGATTCGGAATAAAGATTCGCGGTCAATAGAATCATGCGCTTTTTTGAAATCCACAAATGTACAGACGAGATTTTTTTTGTACAGTTTTTGATGTCTTAAAATCAACTTCAGATTCAGGATCTGTTCAGGGCAGAATCTGCCCGGTCGAAAACCTTCTTGATATTTACCAATGTTAGGTTCTAACTGTCCCTGTCCTCTGTCTAGTAGACATTGAGATAGAATCTTGTAACAAACTGGGAGAAGAGATATCCCTCTATAGTTGTTTACATCCGTTCTATCTCCTTTCTTATATAGTGGATGGATTAGAGCATCTGTCTAATCTTCCGGAATCCGTTCGGTTCGCCAAACTTCTTGTAGAATTTTAGTTATTTCCTTGATTGTACCTGGACCAGCGGATTTCAAAAGTTCAGCAGTGATTCCATCTTCACAAGAAGCCTTGTCATTTTTAAGCCGCTTGATTTGCCGAATTATTTCATCTTCATTCGGTGGTAATGAATCTGGGTTTGTTTGTTTAGGTTTTAGTGTTGCTAATTTGTTTAAGGGCTCAGGACAGTTTAGTATTTGTTCAAAATATATCTAACATTTGTGTTATATTAAAAATACTTTAATAAAAGGATGTTTCGTATACGGGTTTTATTTTTTTGAACACATTGCGACCATCCCCACCCCCCCATATTCCTGAACGCGACCCCCAGGTTGAGGAACGATAGTTTATGTGGACGCCCTAGACGATATTTGGTAACTTTTGCAATTTGTAGAGGGTAGTAATCACAATAATCTGTTTTAGTCATTGACCGTATAGGGGGAAGTCCCGTAAACCCGGACGGCTCCTAAAGCCGAACAACATTTGAGTCGGTGCAAGAAAGCGCGCCAATTTGTTACTTGCGTCGCGGTTAGCAACTCCTTCCAAAGGGAAGTGCGGGGAGTACGTTCGCGAGTCAGTGCCGCTTCGTTCGTCAAATTTTTGGGTTAGTAAAATATTTCTACGGACTAATTTTTTTAGGGTCTGTGAACAGTAATTAAAAAAAGGGATGATATTGATTATTGTTGATAATTATTGCTATGTTATTAATCTATCATAATTCACAAGATTTTTTTATGATTTATAACACGCAATGTGAATAAGGATTTTTCTTGCATGTACCTAAGAGTCCCTAAGATCGGACACTCTAAAAGTGCTCTAATGACGGACAGTTTTACAATTAGATTTTTATTTTTGTAGTTATTAATTTCGTGTTTTGTTTCTTAGGTTCAATATGGCTAAAACTAAACCAAGCTGTAAGAATACTCCCAAATACGAAATATAGAAAAAAGCAATCGATAAAGTGATGTCAAAAAATTGTCTATAAGGAAGTCATCTGAAGTCTACAATGTACCAAAAAGTACTCTGTTCAACTACATTAAAAAATGAAAACGGGGAAAAGAAATAACAATGCCATTCAAAAAAGGCCAATTTGACTTAACCTTTACCCAGGAGTACGAAGAAGCTTTAATTGTGCACGTGGTAGATATATGAAATAGGTGCATGCCTTTGACTAGAAAAAAATTCTAAAATTGGCATTCGATCTCTTTGAGAAATTAAAACTGAACCATCGATTTAACAGGGCAAAA
This sequence comes from Cosmopolites sordidus, assembly GCA_031761425.1. Classification (NCBI taxonomy): domain Eukaryota; kingdom Metazoa; phylum Arthropoda; class Insecta; order Coleoptera; family Curculionidae; genus Cosmopolites; species Cosmopolites sordidus. Next base: position 793,458 of record JARFXV010000090.1, on the reverse strand, counting down.
GAATCTGCTGGTAAGTATTTTTATTATGACTTTATCAAAAGCCATCCTGAACTCAGCTTAAAAAGTCAACGAAGTCAACGGGTCTGATGAGAACAGTTGGTTTTAATAGGCCACAAGTTGACCGTTTCTTTAACAATTTGAAAGATATTTGAGAAAAATATCATTTTGGCCCATCAGACATCTATAGCTGTGATGAGACGGGGGTCAGTACTGTCCAGAAACAGGCTAAAGTAATGACACTCAAAACTAATCGCCAAGAGAGAGGTAAGAATGTTACAGTTCTGTATGAGTGCTGCCGGATATTTTATCCCACCATTATTTATTTTTCCGATGCAGAGAGTTAATGAAAGGTTAATGATTGGTGGGCCATCTGAAAGTGTAGCCGTAGCACAGCCAAACGGATGGATGATCGCTGAAATCTTCTTGAAGTGGCTTCAACACTTTGTTGTATTTTTAAAACCTACGAAAGAGAAACCAGTGCTTTCGATCCTAGATCGCCATTGCAGCCATAAAGATCTTGCTGTAACCATCAGCAGTAACCGACGTACCCATGCAGATGGATGTTGAAGTGAATGTTTGCAATAACACCAATGAAAACATACCTCAGGATTTGCCTCAAAATACTCTTTCAACGTAAATGAAAAGGAAAATTTTGTGACACAACCATCAACAAGCAAAACCATTATTATAGAGACCCCCCCCCCCCCCCCCCATAGAAAAATGCTCACTAAAAATAAAGCAACAAAAGCAAAGCCTGCCGTGGTCAGAATACAACATTTTAAAGGCAAGAACCAACACCACGAAAAAAATTTAAAAAGAACAGCGATTCCGTCATCAAAATCTATGACCGAAAATGTAACAACTTGTTTAATTTGCCAAGAAAATAACGATGAAGATTGGATACGCTGCCAAGATTGTAATCAGTTGGCACATGAAGCATGTACTGATGTTGAAAAAGGCTCACATAGCTACATCTGTGATTTTTGCCGACTATACAATTACAATTTTGAAATTTCATAGAAAACATTCCTAGTTCTGATCAAAGGTCATTAACATTAAGTTTAATTTGCTTTATTAATTGTTGATTAGTTTTATTGGAATAACATTTTTACTAATTTCCGAACACCCACGCACAATAAATAATGGGTTAATGCAAAAGTTCGTCCCATTAATTTTTCTTAGAAAAATTTAAAAACAAATTTTGTTTTGTCAAAATTTAATATAATTATTACAGTATGTACTATTCTGTTCGATGACCTTTCTCTATCTCTCTGGTAGATGTGTAATCCCGCGCTAAGATTTCTGGCTAAGGAACTGATCTAGGTAATTTTTCAAGTCTTCCAAGGATGTAAGGTTTTTACTATCTAAGCTGTTTTGCAGCGATCTAAATAAATGGTAGGAGCGCTCAAGGTAAGGAGAGTACGGAAGGCAAACCTGTGAAAAAGGTGACAGCTGTAAAAGTCGTTTTTTATGTCCGGTGCCAAAAAGTTTATGTCGGGTGCTAAAAAAAATTTTATCAGTTGGTCTAGTATTCTCTCGATGGAACGGAACGGCTCATAAAAAAAAGATTCCATTTGAGTTACACAAAATGCATTGCGTAATATTCTAGGGATGTAAACTGGCTATTGTACTGGTTAAAATGGCATATCCGCGATTACGCCATGATCTCTTACACTTAACATTATTTTACACAATCAATTTTTCATCATATTACTTATCTTCTTTTGCATCTGCAAAGCATTCGTGGATTTTCGGAAGTAGAAGAGTATAATATGTCAAAAATTACCAAAAAATCTTTATGTTCTGCCATTTCTAATGCTTAACAAAATTAAAAAACCACACACAAATGACAATATTTTTCTCAAGTACTCGTTGAAATTCCTTCTTCAAACGACATAAAAAAAATACACGTGTTTATTACCGAGCCTTCTTTTAATCCCGAAACCCACATAACCTATAAATGCAGGCAACCAACACGACAATGTGGCAATCATTAGCATAAAATAACTAATTTTCTTAAACTACGACATACGCATATGTCCAAAAGTTTGAAAAATGTACAAATAGGATATCTACGCCTATGGTACTCTTAAAATTGTAATGGATATTTATTTTAGACCATTTTTAAATGAAAATACCAAAAGCCTTGTTTTGCTAATAACGCAGGTTTTTAGATTTTTGCACATTCCGTTGATAGTGGTATTGATGGTGCAATTATTTTTCATTTTTCAATCAATCCGTTTAAAAATGCCTAGAAACCTAATATCTCATTTTAACAAATCAAGGGTAATTGCTTTGTTACAACAGGGCTTTAATCAAAGTAATATCGCGGAAATTGCAGGTGTTTCCCAAAGTTCTATATCCAAAATTCATAAAAAAATGCAAGCGACAAAGGACGCAAAGGATCGCCCCGGAAGTGGTAGAATACGAAGTACAACAGCTGCTCAAAAGCGACAGATATCAATGATAGCTCGAAGAAATCGTATTGAATCTACAAGTCAAGGAGGTTTGTTAGGCTTGAAGAACTAAATGTTTCACGACAAACGATAACACGTATACGAAAAGCGGTAAATTTGCATTTTTTGGTGTTGCTAAACTGACCCTTTAACAAAAAAATGTAAGATTGCAATAGGCTCGAGAAATGGTAGATAATAGTTCTAATTAGAATAATATGATGTTTTACGATGAGACGAGAATTGGCTTGGTTTCTCATTAGATGAATATTAGTTAGGAGAGCCCCAAGTCGATAAGCTGGACTAGAAACAGCTCAACCACGTACTCCATTTGAAAGTGGTAGCGTGATGTTTTGGGATGGTATTATGAAGGGTTCACGGATACCTCTACTTGTCCTGGAGAAAACCAATAGAGAACCAGTTACACTGAGCTGTGTAAATCGAGAAAGTGCGTCTGTTCCGAGGTGCAGTGAACGATGGATTTGTTTTGATGGATGACTCCTACACATCGAACAGCAGCAATACAACATTTTCTTGAAGAGTAGGGAAATAACCAAGTTAGGATGGCCAGTAAATTATCCTGACATGAATGTCATTGAATATGCTTGGGACGTTTTGAAAACATGCATCAAGAAACGAAACCATCTTCTCTTACCTTACGAGAACTAAAAGATTCTGCTCGTGACGCCAACAGGCATGCATACAGATCCGATAGAGGAAATTCTGCTTGTTAGTTTTATTGAAAGTAGTTCTTTTTATTTTTAAATTATTTTTGAAGGTAATTGGTACATTGTAATTTTTTAACTCCAAAATAATAAATCAATTTTACACACATTGGTCATTTGGTGTCGAATTTTATTTGGTATCAGTAAGAGTTGTAACAAAATGATAATTACGTAAACGAGTAAAAGAAATAATTAATATCTTCGTCAATCCCGACAAAAGTTTTTTTTAATAAATCCTATTACGCATGCTTATTGAAACCAATAGAAACTAATTGTGCCTTTGTTTTTTTTTCGAAAATCAACATTCGAAAATATAATTTGTCCACACATGTGTTAGTTAGGTCTGTATTTTATAGACTAATTGGGATTCCAATGTTGACATTTGTGTACAATTCGCCCAAGAGGTTGTGTTCTCTAATAAAATAATAAAAGTATTAAAAACTTATATTTGCTGGATATTAAATTGAGGTATTTTTAAAGTTATTTGAATAAAATAAATAAAAACAAATAAAACTTATCTATTTGTAAAAGTGTAATACACAAAAATACATTGCAAGTTGTACATCTTATTCGCGTTCTGCCTGTGTATTTTGTATTCCTGTATTTTTTAGCGTCTTGGAGATTCATGGCCTCTGGTAAATGCATGCCGATCTCTCGAATTTCTTTATGGGGAACTGCAACGGACCCCGGACGGCCAACACATCTTTTTTTTGGCATGTGAGTCTCTTCATCGTTCACATATTGCCTTTTCCTTTGAGAATTATTGTCAACAATCAGAGCTTGGGCAACTCTAACTTTAAAGCTATGATACCCATAAATCTCTTTTTTTTTCTATGTAGATGATGATTCACTTTTATACATAACCCACGGGTTGGCCACATCCATATCCATGAAGTGTTCTATACAGCGTACAGTCCATTTTTTGTCTTGTGGTATGATCGGTACAATGAAATCATTCCATCAATGAGATCGATCCCTCCCATATTTTCATTGTAACTAGATACAATGTCTGGTTGGGGAATAAAAATGTGAGCCTTAGAATATCTTTTTGCAGTTTTTAAGGGATGAACCATATGTTTGGATGAAGCCATGGTCACAGCCTTGTTGTCACACCACTTGACTAAACCAATTTTTGTATCAAATCTTACTCGAGTCTCATAAGAACCTTTCTCACCTTTCAATACATTGTTGTCGATTTTAAATCCAACGTCTGGGAATCTGTTGGACATAATAGTCCCGGCTCCAGAAATGCCCTTTTCTAATAACATTTCAAGAAGAACAGTGCCAGTAAAATATCTATCAAAATAAACGTTCATTCCAGGAGACCATACTTCTTCCAACTACATAACTGCCCTTCCTCCATTGCCCAACTTAAATCTTCTGTCTATTTCTGGGTGTAGGGCGGTATTTTTTCCTTGATACACTTCTAAATCAAGAACTAGACTGTTCGTCTAGCACAATACATACACCTTCAGTCCAGTAGGATAGGACTTTCGACTTTCGAGAAACAAATTGCCTTACAGCGACTTGTCCTGTAAACGGTATAATTTGTTCGTCAATACATACATTTTGAGATCTTGGCAGAGAAAGAACTTTTTTTCTAAAAGTTGATATTAACGGCCTGATTTTCCATAAAAAATCATTTTGCTTTTCTTCATTGGTCACTGCCAAGTTATTGACCACATGTATGGCATTGCGGATGTAAAAAAATGGTTTTCTAGTCATGGCTGTCGCAATAAGTGAAACTTTAAAATCACCCCATCAGTAGATCCTGATATTTGGATATGTCATTATACTCATGAGAAATGTGATACCAACAAACTTTTTAATTTCTTAAGTTTTAAATAGTACATAGTACATGTTTGTGAATTCAGCAATTTCAGTAAAAAAATATCAGAAAAATATTCGCAAAAGTATTCAATTGGTGACTGCATGAAAACAGGTTCCACTGAGGTCTACTCAACGTTAGGAAAAAGGGCATCTAGTTCTTCAGAATTTGTTCAATCTGGCGAAATTTTATGCTCTGTATTTGACTTATGTCTTCCCCGCTGAGCTCTCCCTCTCTCCCTGCTCTGTGCTCCCCCCCTTTTTGGGGGTTGTATAACTGAGTTTGTCAATTCAACAAACATTTCAAAAAAAAAGTAAGTGGTAAAGCATATGAAGTTAAAGCGGAAGCTTCATCTGGTCCACTTCCTATCAAACTAGGTACTTCATCACTCCCATCAAAATAATTGCATTCATCATCAATGTTTGAAGGAATTTCTTGAGGATCGGGGATGTAGGCTCCATCAGAATCATCGCTACTAACATCGATGTCACTCTCATTCAAAATAGAGAAGATTTCATTAACATCAGTTTCATCATTTAGCTTGAATAAGCGCTTTCTTGTTTCTAAAATTGAAAAATTAAAATCATTAAAAAAATAGAAGATATAATTTTGTAACCTAACGTACACATTTGTAGACAATTGATAAGCGTGATAAGAGGATCAAGTCCAAACGTACACATATGTGTACATATTTTATCAACAAATGAATTTTCTAACATAAAGATTAATTATCATAATAAAAACAGTCTGAACATTTAATCTGATTATTTATTCAATTAATTATCCATCAAAAGCTAATAAATAATAGTTAAAACATTTATTTAAGAAGACTTACTTCGAGAACTGCGAGAACTCGAACCAACCGTTTGTTCCATTTTCCACCAAATTCCAAAGTTCCAAAATTCTGGAAATATGGACGATAGTCAGAAATCGGTTCTGAAGCCGAAGAACAAATATCCCATCTTTTTGAAGAGGACAATACCAGAAGTATTTGAAATGTTTCCTGACAAGTTCGAGTTTTGCAATGGATTGTACATAGAACAAACACTAAAAGAGCCATTACAATATCTTTATCATGTAGAAAGCTTCAATATTTTATTAATCGACGAATCTTCTTTTACGAGAAATGGTATGGTGGACATTTGAATAGTTAATTTAATAAAACAATTATTTTAATTAATTAATTTAATTTAAAAACATCATATGTTTATTAATGTAACGTGAATCGTTTAAAACGTGTTATAGTGTGAAAAATTGCTGTAATTTCAATTTTGACATTAAACGGCAATAATATGTAAGTTTTCTTTTTTTCTTGTTAGAAAACAAACCAAAATTTTATGGATACGCATGGAATAGATGACTGTAAATATATTAGATTATATTTTCAAATACAAGCAAAACTCCTTATTCACTCATTATTCGCGTTTTCAATATTCGCCGATTAAAAAATTGTGATCACTTCTTTTATTCGTGGTTAAAAATGTCTTTATTCGCGGATCCAAACTAATTATTCATGTTGTAGGTTTAGAACAATCTGTATTTATTTGCCAGTTACTTTTCAAAGCAAACAAAAGTATCCGAGTATTTATAAACGTCTAATTGTCACTTAGTCGAGTTGACTTAGTTCTTTGACAAATGAATCACCACCACCGTACGCGCCGCCGGGTTACGCGCGACGCTATGGCTTTTGATAAAAGCTGCCTTCGCACGAACTTTTATTTTATTGCTTCAACTTGTCATTCGTCGTAATAATTTCAAGTGAATAGCTCGTGTTCCTTCTGCTTTGGTCGCCATTTATAATGTCGAGTAAAAGAAAATTAGTTCCTACAATGAAAAAAGTCGTATTGTCACTTAAGCTAAAAATAAAAATGCTTGACCGTTTACGCCTTGGCAAGTCGTTTGCATCCATATCACGTTTTTTAATGTCAATGAATCAACTGTACGATCCATCAAGAAATCAGAAGACAAAATAAGGAATTCTACAGCTTCAACTTAACTATCAGAAAAAAAAATGTGATCCAGCAATTGGAAAAATTGAAAGATGCCTTTAACTTGATGGATTGAAACCTGTAGCCAGAAGAGAGTATCTCTAAGTGCTGCTATAATCCGTGAGAATGCTAAGCGTGTTTCCTCTGATGGAAGATTTCAAGCATCGGAAAGTTTAACTTGGAAGTTCAAGGTGCGACAATCTCTGCATCACATCAAAATTGTTGGAGAAACTGCATCTGCAGACACTTCAGCAGCAGCAAGATCTCCAAAAGTATTTTCAGAGTTAGTTGCTGACGGTGGATCCAAACCTGAACAAGTTTTCAATGCAGATGAAACTGAGGGCAGCAAACAGGGGTTTTGGAAAAGAATGCCAAACAAAACGTTTATATTCAAAAGTGAAAAGTTCGCATCTGGTTTTAAGGCAGCAAAAGATAGAGGTACAATGCTGCTCTATTCCAATGCATCAGGAGATTGTTTAATTAAGCCACTTAGACTTTACAAATCGCTAAATCTTCGTGCTTTGAAAAAATGACAACCTACCAGTGTTTTGGTGTTCAAACAAGAAAGAGTGCGTCACAAGTCTAATTTCCGGTAACTGGTTCCGGGATTGTTTCGTCTCTGAAGTTGAAAGTTATTTAAAGAAAAATAATTTAGAGATATATAATTTAGATTTTAAGGCAGTTCTAGTTTTGGGCAATGCTCTACATCACCCTCGTGAGCTTGAAGCTATGCATCCAAATATAAAAGTGATATTTTAGCCTCTTAACACGACGGCCTGACTCCAACCTATGGCCCAAAGAATAATCCAAACCTTTAAGTTCTATTACATTCAACAAACCTTTAAAATCATAATGGACACCATGGAATGTGATCCGGATATGAATGTTATACAATACTGGAAAAATTTTGATGCAGCAAAGTGCATTGTTAACATATTGCAATAATAATGCATTGTTATAATAATTATTGCAACAGCTGAAGCCATACACATTGAAATCATGCTGAAAAAATTGTGATCTGATTTCGCTGTCGGTAATAATGAAAAATTCAAGCAAATTCAAGCATTAACTGAAAACATTGCTCAAGTTGCGAATATCATAGGACGAGAGATACGAACAGATAGAATCAAGTGGCATTCAAGGGTTGCTTGAATCGCAAGATGAAGATTTAACTGAAACCGACTTAAAGGAAATGCTTAATCCCCATTCCATTGAAGAGGAAGCCTCAACGAGCACTGAAAAAGTGATATTAAACTTAAAAACCTGAGTGAAAGTTCACAAATGGCAAATGAACTTAGTGATTTCGTCCTAAAAATTAATCCGTCTATGGAAAGAAGTCTTGTTTTTAAGGGGGGGAATATATATAAAATTTTCAAAAGTTTTTTTTTCATAAAATGTTAAAGTATGACATCTTAAAAATATGTCACCAAAGTTTTAAAACTTATACTTATGGTCCGAGCGCTGACTACTCTGTAGTAGCTTGGGCTACTCTGCTCTACCTGCGCTGGAATGTCTGACTAATCGGTAAGTTACCGCAATTATTGAATTTTTATGTGCTTAAATTTAAAAACGCATTTTTCTCAAAATTAGATTTTTCAAATTGGCGTGACCGATAACTCAAAAAGTATTTTATCAAAAAAAAGTATAAAACAATTTTATACTTTGTTATCTATCACGATTATTTTTAAAATTTGCGTGACTATAGTTTCGTAAAACGATTTTACATTCTCAAACAGTACTTTAAAAATATCATAAGTATTTTATCAATAGTGCTGAAATTTTGTACACATCTTTTCAATAATATTACTTTCTATATGAACCTATTTGTTTTGAAAAATTTGATGAAAAAAAAATTTTTTTCGAAGCAAAAAAAATTGAAAAATTTGGTTCAATGTTCAATTTTTTTTTTTTAATATTTCAAATCCGTGATTTAAAAAAAACAATTTTTTTAGGTCCATCTACAAAATATAACATTAATAAGCCCTCAGAACTTGCCTAAATCTGATAATAAGTATTAATTCAATATTCATCAATATAATCAAAACTATTTGTTTTGAAAAATTTGATGAAAAAAATATTTTTTCGAATCAAAAAAATTGAAAAATTTGGTTCAATGTTCAATTTTTGTTTTTTGTTAATACTTCAAATTCGTGATTTTTTAAATTTTTTTAGCCCATCTACAAAATATAACATTAATAAACACTCGGAACATACCTAAACCTGATAATAAGTATTAATATTCAATTCTTCTACTGGAACCTTTGGTGCGAAACACTAAACTTGAAGAGATTTACCACTAAACACAGATTTTAGATTAAATCATCTTCTGATGATGCTAACATGGTTAGCGAAACGTGCGTCGAGCAGTTCAAAAAAGTGTTTTGGTGTTTAGTAGTAAATCTCTTTAGTTTAGAATTAATATTGTTAAAAAATCTCTCATTAAATTGCTTTTATTAAATATGTTTTCTTTTTATTTTGTCACCTTAGAACTTATCCCCTAAAATCCCGTACAAATTACCATTAGGTATTCACTTTTCTATATTCGCGGCATAATTACGGAACATATGCTACACAAATAAGGGGCTTTGACTGTAATACCTTAGCAGCCAATGCAACAAAAACTGAATTCCAATAGATCGACATAAATAAGACTATCATAGACGTTGCCATCTTTTAAGGAAATTTTTCGTTCAAAAATGGTAAAAAATCGTTTATATTTATGAAAGTTATTTACCTTACACCCTGTACACAGTTTAACACTAATATCGAAAATAAACATAACATCTTACCAGCCCTTGCATTATTTTGAATCTAAAGTAAAAAAAAATGTTAAAATAACTCAATAGAGACAGTTACCATAGAAGGATAAAAGAAAAGAACATGTCGTACATTTAGTATGGAAAATATTGTTCATGAAATGCAAATAACGAAAAATATATTTTCAAATAATCAAATGTTTTAAGAGGTGTTTTGAAAATATTTTTTGTTTCTTAGGAAGCATAGAAACTAATAAAAATATTAAAGAGGAAAACCAATAAATTGAAAACACACCGCGAATAAATCTTGATGAGAGATCTAGGGGAAATTGTAAAATATTTTTGGTAACAAATGATACAATTGATTCGTGATGTAATGCCGCATAGCGCCAAAAACGAGACGAACTTTTGCATCAACCCAACAGAAAGATATAAAATTTACCTCTCTCAAAAGATCCACAATTTTTAACAATTTTACCGACATCAGAATCATAAAAAATACCGTACTTGAAGTAATTTTTTTTTCACAACTTTTCATTTTATTAAATTAATTCGTAAAATTAAAAAGGAACACTAATCCCTCCCCTCTCTTCCCCATTATCACCAACCCATATCAGGTATGGGGGTGAAAAAAAGGTCGAATATTCGCCCTTCTCGGCGTACGAAAGTAATCTTCCACCCATAAACTATCAGTTTATAAGGACGTAATCTAGAAAATATTCAAATGGAACGCGAGCCGCAGACACCCCCGAGACTCGTAAAAATCGAATTAAAGCGAAGCTGCCCTTATATCAGGCTACCTGTTATGTGTTTATTGCAGGAATGGGGCCCACGATCGTAAACCTGGTACGGACCTGGGGCGGAAACGAACGGTTATTAAATTTGTTATGCGCGGTTGAAGCCTTCGAATGGGTAAAGAAGAAGAATCGCTGTTCCCTCTCACGTAGACATGTTGAAACTTGCTAGTTTTTAAAGGTGTTAATAGAAAAAATGGAGAAAAAAATATAAAAAAAGAATCAAATTCAAATTAGAAAATTTTGAGATATCAATTATTGAGATGCCGATATCCAGCCTAACATGGCTCGATCATCTTTTTAAGACTATACGTCTAGTAAGTTTCAAAACCAGCACTATAAAAAGTATTTTATTACAATTTATTCCAACAATGGGAAAGAGAGAAAATAAACTTTACAGAAATATTTTTGCGGATTCTTTTGTAGCTTATTATATGCTCGTAAACTATCCATGAGGATCACTTACACACAAGTTTACACCACTTTCAGCGTGTTCAGACCGAGCACAACTAAGGGGTTCTTCTCTTTTCAACATCACATATCTAATACCGTATTCCGCATTACTTTCGTCTTTCGTTCTGGACCTAGTCGAATAAACTGCTTTGTGATCATTACTTGGAGCCAAAACCGCCTGGCCTTATCATTCTGCAGCCTACTGTGTTAGCGGGATTGACTTTTATTTTTCTCAACCCTTCAAAAAGGGGAGACTTTCCAGCTGAATGCTTGAATAGCGTCTGAAGGAATGATCAAAGTCATAAGCATATAAGAAACCAATTATAAGGAAATTTTAAAAGAAAAGTAACTAAAGCGCTATAGTAAGGACTAAAAGTAGGACAAGAGCAAATATCAAACAATATAAATACCAAACTCTGATAGGTGAAAAGAAAGAAATACTTCAGAAATACAGGCAGAACTTTGAGAACAGATTCCAAAAATTATCGGTAACACTGGGAAGAAAGGCAACAGAATCAAGAATATGAAAACAGAGAGCACTGGGGATAATCACATTGAAGATAATTAAACAGTTAAAAAATATGATCCAGAATATATGATGAAACAAAATGAAAGATATCAGAATGTAGTAATTATAGAGGTGTAGCACTTCTCGTAGTCGTATATATAATTTTAGCACTCATTAATAAAGATAAGCCAGGAAGAAGAAGCAGATGAGATAATAGATTTCCAGTGCAGTTCCAGAAAGGCCAAATCAACAGATCAAATCGTGTTGGCCATGAAATGACTCTATATCTGATGATGACATGATTGGAAAAGAAGTGTCCAATGGATACCTTAACGATGTGAACAGTCACCTCATCTTGTTGAAACCTTGTATCATCATTAAAAAAACCTGATTTATTGTTGTGTCAAATATCTCGATCTATAAACATACAATTTCCTGGGCAATAAAAACACATTTGCAGTCCTGGGTAATCCCAAATAGACCAACATGAAAAATCGAGGATTTATGAAATTAGTTGTCAAGATTTTAATCGAAGGTATATTGGGCCAACTATAAGATCGACATTAACAAGATATAAAGAATATATTGTCTACATTAGATATGGGAAAAATGAGAAATCTTGTGTTGCCCAACATACACTCAAGCATGATCATAACATAAATATTAGTAACCTATAAAGACCTATTAAAAGTACAAATAATAATAAGACTTTAGATGAATATTTCATTGTGTGTGAAACACTAAACACGAAGAGATTTACCACTAAACACCAAATAACTTTTTTGAACTTCTCGACGAACGTTCCGCTAACCATGTTAGCATCATCAGGAGATGATGATTAATGATGAGATGATAAGATTGATTAAATAATTTCCTGATGATATTAACATGGTTAGCGAAACGCGCGTCGAAAATTTCAAAAAAAGTAATTTGGTGTTTAGTGCTAAATCTCTTCAAGTTTAGCGTTAAGTAAAGGTTCATGATTTTTACTCGCTTCATTAGATACGGTTGATAATGCTAACGTAGTTAAGTAATGTCTGAATGATTGTGGCGTGTTCATATATTTTTTTTCTGCTTTATTTGGGTTTTTCGCCACTGTCTAAAACTCAAAAAATATCAAAAATACCTGTTCTTATTTAAAGAAAGAATCACTGGGTAAAAACAAAAAACCAAACGGAGACAAATTTCTCAGTGATTCTTTTTTGTAATAAATTTGCCTAACGAACAAAATTTTAAAGATATAAAAATGTTATAAAAAAATTTACAAACTTTTAACGTTAACGTTTCGGAGGGTAATCTCCCCCCGTTTTCAAAACTGAACTAAAAAATAAATTATATTAATTTGTAATATATAAAGTAACGAGTGAAAGTAAATATATTTTTTTGTATATGTCAACGATACTTACATTGACAACAATAGATTTTCATGACAGTGACATCCTACCAAAAAAATATATATAGGTAATGTTTACTGTGTGATTGTTTATTGTACTGATTGTGTATTCAAATATTTAAATGTTTTTAATTGTATTTTTATATAAAACCCAAATAAAGCAGAAAAAAAAATATGAACACGCCACAATCATTCAGACATTAATTAGATTACAGGTATGGGATATGTTGTTTATTTAGATATTTAGAAAGTAAATATATTAAACTACAACATTCTGAAAACAGTTTAACATTTCTTTACAAATATAAAGATTGTGACATAATGCCAAAAGGTTTACGTACACATTATAACAGAAACAGAAGCATATATATTTTACATAGGAGATTGCATCAGAGATTGCATCCAACATCACATATACAATAAACAACAATTAAAGACTAACATTAATAATACATTACAACAAATATACGAATAGATATACAAATAGAATAAATATACAATAGAATAAATATACAAATAAATCAAAATAGGAGTAATTAAAAGTTTATATGACAGAGCAAAACTTGTTTGTACCGACAGTGATACACTACAAAAAGAAACAAATCACATAAAAAACATTTAAAAAAAAAACAATTACCCAAAAAAATTTATAGATAAATCGCTTAAAAATTTTGATACTAGACAAAACAGACAAGTTATTAATAACAATAATAATAATTCTCAAACAATCAACCTCACAATCCCTTATATCCGCGGTATTTCTGACACAATTAAAAGAGTAGGAAATAAATACAACATAAGAACGACATTTAAAACAAAAAATTCTCTTAGATCTATATTAACAAAGACTAAACCAAACAATATACAACAAAATACCAAAAATGTGGTTTATAAAATTCCCTGCGAATGTGACAAATTCTATATAGGTGAGACATCTAGACCGTTATATGTTAGAGTAAAAGAGCATAAAAACTTTCTTAGAAAGGGCGATTTTAATAAATCTAGAATTTGTCAACACGCATGATCGGGTCATATAATCAATTGGAATAATTCCAAAACGGTATTAAAAGAATCGGTAACAAAATACAGAAGATTAAAAGAATCCGCTATAATTAATTTAAATACAAATAACTGTATTGCTAGGCCTTCGGCAGATTTAAATTCAATATGGTTCCCTATTCTAAAGAATACAATTAAAAACATTTAAATATTTGAATACACAATCAGTACAATAAACAATCACAGAGTAAACATTACCTATATATATTTTTTGGTAGGATGTCACTGTCATGAAAATCTATTGTTGTCAATGTAAGTATCGTTGACATACAAAAAAATATATTTACTTTCACTCGTTACTTTATATATTACAAATTAATATAATTTATTTTTTAGTTTAGTTTTGAAAACGGGGGGAGAGTACCCTCCGAAACGTTAACGTTGAAAGTTTGTAACATTTTGTATAACATATCTTTAAAATTTTGTTCGTTAGGCAAATTTATTACAAAAAAAGAATCACTGAGAAATTTATCTCCGTTTGGTTTTTTGTTTTTACCCAGTGATTCTTTCTTTAAATAAGAACAGGTATTTTTGATATTTTTTGAGTTTTAGACAGTGGCGAAAAACCCAAATAAAGCAGAAAAAGAAAAAAAATAAATAACATAGTTAGCAAAACGAGCGTCGAGAAGTTAAAAAAAAGTTATTTTGTTTTTAACTGTAAATCTCTTCGAGTTTCAGGACCGATAATGCAAAAAGATTATATAAAATGATATGATTATTTGATACAAGAAAAAAGTAAAGGAAACAAGTCATTGCGTTTAGGCAGAAAAAAAACAAAAAAAAACAAAAAACTGTAAAAAAAACGAGGCTAACCAGAAAAATAAGAGAAGTATAATTAAAATGGGTACTTGAAATGTGAGAAATATAAATGGAACTTATCGAGGAGATGAAACAACATAATTTAGATTATTTTGAGATAAAAGAAATAAAAAATAAAGGGCAAAGAATGAAGGAAATGAAAGATGGATGCTCGCTATATTGGTCAGGAGTAAATATTAGTGAAAGAGGATAAAAACGAGCAGGAATTAATAGTGAAACCAGATTAATTTGGAAATATAATAAATTAAAGATATGTTAATGAAAGAATGCTCCCAGTAGATGCAAAGATAGCATATGGGCCAAATGAAAATGGAAAAAAACAAGAAAACGACACGTTTTGTTAGTTATTACAAACAGAACTAGGTAATGGGATGGGCAACAATGGGAGATATGAATGGAAGAGCAGATAAAAAGAACAAGGAAATTGAAAGATACTTGGGACCATATGGAAAAAAAAACAAGGAATGATAACGGAGATAGATTAATAGAACTTTGTATATCCAACGATCTTACTATAGCAAATACCATATTTATGCACAAAAACGTATATAAAGTTACAAGAGAAGCACGTTCACGGAATGAAAAGTCTATAATAGACTACTTCATAGTAAACAAAAAAAAATGAAACCGATAAAAGACGTAAAAGTGAAGATGCACGCAGACATAAACGGTGTTTACTACTTGGAACAGATGGACAGATGATGTTAGAAGGTAAAGTCGCAAAACAGGAAAAGAAAAAAAAATTATTAAAAAGAAAATCAAAAGCTACAGGTTAAAGAATTGAGAAGTTAGAATAACATTTCAAGAGAAACTACATAGCAGATTGAAGGAAAAATGGATTAGAAAACAAATAAAAACGTTTCGAAGACGAAGCCGCAAAGGAGAGTTGCAGAGTTACAATTACTATACACTTACACACAAACAAAAGTAAATGCTGGAGATCCGAAATACAATTATAGGTTAAAAAAAGGAAACTAAAGGGAAAAAGTATTTACAAACGGAAAGAGACGAGGATCATGGGTAATATAAAATCAGTCACTAAGAAGCTAAACGCCTGGCAATGACTAACAAAATAACATGATCCAAGAATTTGGACACAGAATGAAAGAAAACTTTAGAGAAAATCAAATGTCATTCTAAAGCACTCTAAAACAACTAAAATAGAAGAAAATATCTAGATTAAGAAATTCAAAAGACAAAGAAGGGAATATATTAACTAAAGGAAAAGACGTAATAAATAGGTGGAAACAATACTTTGAAGAGATGACCAAACTAGGCCAAGAAAAAGACTAGGAAGAAGATTACCAAATAAAAACTGACAAAGTGATGAATGCTGTGGCTCCAATAACAATGGAAGAAATTAGTCGAGCTATTAAAAAACTAAAATTGCTCAAAACTCCAGGCCAAGACGAAATCACAGTAGAAATGCTGAAATACATTTGAGAAATAGAAAAGGGAGAATTTTTGTTAATAAAAAAGAAAGTACAAACGATTGGTATATGGGTATAAAATTGACCTTGTTTAAAAAAAAGATATCAAAGAATTTAAAAACTACAGAGGGATCACACTAACAAGTTTACCTGGAAAAATATTTAGTAGAATAATAGAGCATTGACTGAGAGAAGAATTAGAAAGAATATTTGAGGAACCACAACATGGTTTTAGAAAGGATAGAAGCACAAAAAATTTGAGATTTGTAATTATTTATATTTTATATTATATAACTAGAGAAAAACTGTTAAGAAAAAAAAACGAAATCCATATTTGTTTCATTGAACTGAAAAAGCAATTGACAGAATAAAAAGAAGGAATGTCTGGAAAAGTCTGAAGAAAAGAGGAGCAGAAGAGGGAGTAATAGAAATTATCAAAGCTTTATACAATAACAAAAATAAAGTAAGAACGCATAACAATGAATTGCGGCTGCTTACTGAGGCCAGTGTTATTAGTAGTTATTGATGGTGTTGTAGAGAATAGCGAAACAAAATGCAAGAATACAAAATAGGTTTTAGAAAAATGAAAACAGTAACGATGAACCAATTACTGTTCTCTGATAATATGATACTAATGGCAGATTCTAAAGAAAAACTACAGCGGAACTCAGCGGAACGCGATATATAACGAGCAGCTAAGAATAGTAAATATGGAAATAAATATTGACAAAAGCAAAACAATGGTAATTATAGGCATTAAAATTAAATATAAAATTATACTCGATGGGAAGGTAATGGAGCAAGTTAAAAACTGTAAGTATTTAGGCACAATAATAGAAGATAATGTCCGATAATGGACGGTAAAATGGTTACGTCCAGATCGGTTTTATGATGGCTTTGTAAAGGAGAAGCTTATTTTACAGTGCCAACTTGGATTTCCTGTCGATTAGCCAGCATAACTATTTTACTCGTAAGTCGATTCGTTTACGTTTTTTGAGTAGAGCCACTATGATTTACGCTGTGGTTTTCGAACGAATGATGCAGGAATTATACACAAACATTGGACAGTTCCAAAACAAACGGCGCCGGTGCAACGTATTGAAGATTTGGTCGTTAAAAAGTAAGTTTTTGAGTTCATTTCATTTGTTTTCTGACATCTGACAAAACTAACAGCAATATGTTGATACTATAGTTTTATGGATATATTAGGCCTTTTAACAACATATATATTTTTCAAACAAAGCTTAGATGTCGTACTAATTTTCGAGGTTATGTTTCCTGGGAGAAAACGTTTTGAAAGAGCTGTGTTACGATGCGATAAAAAGCTGGCTCTTTCATGACCGGCTTTTTCAAGGCCTAATTTTCATTATGTTTAAAGACCTAGATTTATTAAGTACATTAACAATTCAATTATTTTTTTCAACCGACTTCAAACGAAAGATGTTCTCAATTCGACTAAATTTCGTTTTTATGTGTATGTTAAGGATATTCCCGTCAAATGTAAAATGATTTTCAAAATTATTTTTTCATTTGAAAGGTATTAGCTTAAGGGTAGCCCCACATAGTTTCATTTCATGAAAAAAAACCGTCTCTCAAGTTAGGAATATAGGGGCTGAAATTTTTTGTTTAGTCATTGAATTTTTAAATTTTACTATTATAATTTGATATTTCATTATAATAGACCGTTTTTTTTTACTTTAGATAACAATGGCATCTGAAACAAAACCAAAAAAGCGTAAAAGACCCGCAGCATTTATGATAGAAGCTGTTAGTGGTGTTAATGATCGAGAAAAGACAGCCTATAAAAAAACGACGTTTTTTTTATATTTCTAGAGCTTACTTAGCTAAGATTGTCAGGAAGGTAAAATCTTCTGACAAATCGTCCTACAAACATAACCGTAATATAGGTAACAAGCATATTTTTACTATGTGCTATGTATACAGATTATTTGAAAACTGCATCTAAAATGTGCTACAGGCTTACAAGACACCAAACCAAAAAAGCTTGCATTTGATTATGCGGAAGCGAATTCTGTTTGTCCAAATAAATGAAAGGACATTTAAAGTGCAAGCGAAAATTGTTTGGAAAATTGCTCTGGAAAATACTGCACTTTCCAGAGCAACTAGTTTTAACAAAACGAACGTAAGCATATTTTTTGAAAAACTTACCAAGGTTTATGCAAGATTTAATTTTCCGCCGCAAATGATATTTAACACAGATGAAACAGGCTGCAGCATTGTAACTAATCCTCCCAAAGTTATTGCTGAAAGAGGGTCGAAACAAATCGAACAAGTGACATCAGGTCAACAAGGAACATTGGTGACAACTTTTTTTTTCATTAATGCTGCTGGTGGCTTTTGTTTATGTCCAATGGCCAATGTTTATTTTCCCGCGAGTAAATTATAAAGATATTATGTTAGCCAATGGTCCATCAAGAGCTCTTGGATTGGCAAATATTTCTGGATGGATGAATGAAAATGAAGAATGATTAATTAAGCTATCAAACATTCAGTAGTGCATGTGAAACCCTCAATAGAAAATCCGGCATCGATCATTATGGACAATCACAATTCACATATTAAACTCAGAGTGGTTCAATTTGCTAGAGAAAACTCTTATCGTAATAGTTACGTTCCTACCACCCTATAACCATAAACTACAGCCTCTTGATGTCACAGTATACAGACCCTTCAAAAGTAGGTATAGAATTGTAAAAAATGAGTGGATGTTGTCAAATCCCGGTAAAACGGTGATCATTTACCAAGTTGGACAGTTTGTGAAAGATGCATATCTATCAGCTTTCAGTCCTCATATTATTACACAAGGTTTTCTCAGAACGGGTATTTATCCCTTGAATTCGAACGTATTTGGAGAAGAGTTTATATCATCCTTTGTGACTAATAGATCACATCCATCTGCTGAAGTCGATTCCAATACTGAAAATGATAATAGTAACCTAACTGAAATTGAAGAGAATTTGCATCTACTCCCTTTACCTGCTTACGTACATTCATTGCCTTTCATTTCATTTCAAGAACTTCATTGCATTTCAAGAACTTCAGAGATAGAAACTGTATCGTCAGATAATTTAAGACCTGTTTTATCGTCGCCTGCTTCGGCACGTATTGTTCCTGTCGCGGGCACATGATTAGGCCATTCACCACTATTGATTAGGCCATTTTCAAAGTCAGGTCCCAGAAAAAACAAGGTTCTTAAGAACCGGAAAATGTAATCTGCTCTCCTAACGGATACTCCTAAGAAAAACAAGATAGCAGAAAACGAAGCAAACTAGCAAAGAACGAATGTGAAGAAAAAAAATCTAAAACAAATAATGATACAAGCTCAGATACATCAAATTTGGAAGCTAATATAGTATTATTGAGTGATTTGTCCGTTACTTTGTGATAGTTCATTTTTTAAAAAGGAATAAAACAATTTTTTTACTTTGTTATCTATCACTTTTATTTTTAAACAAAATTTGTTTAAAAATAATTTATTCGAGTTAAGTAGTGTTTGAGAATGTAAAATCGTTAACGAAACTATAGTCACACAAATTTTGTTTAAAAATAAAAGTGATAGATAACAAAGTAAAAAAACTGTTTTATTCCTTTTTAACATAGTATTCTCCGAAGTAAAAAAGGTTCCAGTTAAAGATAAAAATAAAAAAGGAAGAGAACCGGATCAAGAATGGTACCGGTGCAAAATTTGTAACAGTTGGGCACATGGATCCTGTGGCGTAAAAGGGAGATTGCATTATTTTTGCCAAAACTGTTTTTAAGCTTTTTGAATTATTTATTTGTGTTTTTGGTTTAGATTTTTTTATAAATGTTTTTAAATAACATTATAATAGTTCCTAAAAATACCATAGCTAGTTAGTTTGTAATGATTGATCTCAAACAGCTAATTTTGTGAGAGTTTCGTAGATTTAAGTAACTATTTTATCCAGAGTTTGTATTTTATCAAACATTTTATATACCTAATAATAAATATTTTTGGTAATTAATGGTGTAAATTCTGTAATTAGAACTTGACTTTTTCAAAACTTTGGTTCGCTCTTTCAATGCTTATGTGTTATAAAAGAGCCGAATTTCATACTTTTCATAAATAGTTAAAAGTCCAAGAATATTGTTGATTTTGGAAAATATTTTATGACATTACGTACGTAAATGGATAAACCACTACTTATGACACTAATTTTATTAAGTAATGTCTGAATGATTGTGGCGTGTTCATATATTTTTTTCTTTCTTTGGGTTTTTTGCTACGATCTAAAACTCAACAAATATCAAAAATATCTGTTCTTATGTAAATAAAGAATCATTGGGTCAAAAAACAAAAAAACCAAACGGAGACAAATTTCTCAGTGAGTCTTTTCTGTAATAAATTTGCCTAACGAACAAAATTTTAAAAAATATAAAAATGTTCTAAAATAAATACAAAGTTTTGAACGTTATCATTTCGGGAGGTCTTCTCTCGTTTTCAAAACGAATCTAAAAAATAATGTGTATGTCAATGATACATACTTACACTGACAATAAGTTATTGTCGCCCAAAAAAAAATAAAAAAATATACTAATTTTATTATTTAGTTATTCCCTTTTGTGTTTTTTGCCTTTTTTTAATACTGGCTCTTTCATACCACTCTTTCCCTAAAAATGAACGAAAAAATGAGAAAAACAAGCAAACCATACATCACCCTAAAAGCAGCATTCATAGGGAAAAAGAAAGGTACAGAAAGAGGTAAAACCACAGATGTATCAGAAAGTAGTGAAACCATCTATTGATGGCTTATATCATTATATACAGCAGCGAATGTTGGGCCACAACACAGAAAAACAAAAGTAGAATTAGAGTTGCAGAAATAAAATTCCTACTCAAAATAGAGGGCATTACAAGAAGGGATACAGTGAGATCTAGGACAGTAATGGAACATCTAGAAACGAAACCAATTGAAAAAGCTATAGAAGAAAGATAACTGAGCTGGTCAGGGCACATTCACAGAATAAATGAAACACGAAGGAAAAATATAGTTCATACTAAAATGTCAACTGTCAGTCATACACCTAAAGGTACAACGGACTTTTAGATTAAATAATAAAACAATAAATAATTCATACAGACAAAATAAGATTAGATAGCATAAATCATGCTACTTATCTTTTTAATACGTTAACCCCTATGTGTACTACACAAAAAAATGTTCCGTTCAACCTGTGTGTTCATAATTGATACACTCAGGAGAACGCATTTATACGGCTGTGTTTCTCACGCGAACGCAGTTTCCGTGGTTTTATATGGGGACTCGTCAAGCACCAGATTATGGCTTCCACTTTTTCTAATCAGTTTGGTCTTCGCATGACAATCTTAGTGGCAACACATCAAACTTCACACGTGTTCATTGTTTACTTTTGCATCGGTCAGTATCTAATTAGCGGCTGTTACTAGCGTATTTAAGTGAATATTTTGTTGTCTACGAATAGATATATTATGTCAAATAATATAAAAAGGCGCCTTTTGCAAAGAGAGCTTGAATATATTGCGGATCATTTAAGTAAAATGAATAGTGATAATAATATTGAGGATCCATTTGCTGGTGATTCTGAAGCGGATCTTTCATATTCAGAGAATTCTGAGTATTCCAGCGAGGTTTCTTCCAGTAATGGAAATAAATAGAAGAAACGAAAACTACAAAGCTTCCCTCTTCTACAAGAGAAGAGTTCATTAGGCGAAATTGTTGAAAACCGTTACGACGATAGTCCGCTTTCTGTTTACAACTTTTGTTAACCCTTGAATTGTTGCATCTACTGCTAATAGAGATAAGTCGGTTTGCTGAGCAGAATATTTTTTAGGAATTAGCAATGATTCCATTAAAAAAAATGTATTCTAGCCAAATGGAATAACACAAATAAAGACGCAATATTTACATTTTTAGGCTTAATTATTTGGATGGGGTTAAACCCAAAACCATGGCTTAGGCACTTTTGGAGTGCCAATTAGGCTTAGGGACTATTGGAATACCTTTTTGATACATAAATGCGAGATATATAAGACAACCAACATGTCACGGTGTAGATTCGAAACATTGCTGGCTTGCTTGCATTTTTCATACAAATAAATGTGTCTTGAAGAAAACGCACTCTTCAAACTGGAAGCGTTGCTGAATATGTGCAATAAAAACCTTCAAACGGCCTTTACCCCCGGAAAATATATTTGTATCTATGGTGCCATTAAGAGGACGGTTATCATTTTTGCAATATATACCTGGTAAGTGACATAAATACGGAATCAAAATGTTTAAGTTATATGAACAAGATACAAAATGAAACTTTATGCTGGCAAATAAATTAGGCCGACTAATCAACCAGTAGCTAATCGAGTTGTGCTAAAGTTGATGCAGCCTCTTCTCAACACAGGCCGAAAGTTGGTTACGGATAATTATTTTACAAGTGTTAGTTTGGCCCACCTACTTAATAATAGCAATACTCATTTCATTGGCACTTAGGAAATGTAACCCAAAACCTGTATTTGAGAAAAAGTTGAAACGGGGTGAGATGACAGCTACAATTACACAAAAGTAATTGTAGGTAAATGGAGTGACAAACGAGATGTTTTCTCACAACAAAATCATGGCCGAAAATGATTGAAAACCAGACCAAGTGTGTAGTTAAAATGAAGCCATCTACAATAGTATAGTATAATGGTGTTAAATGATGTAAATTAATTAAATTACAATACATAAATAATAAAATAATGAAAGTATAATATATAAATTTATTAAAGTATAACAGTGTTAAATGATAAATATAGTATAATAGATGTATCGGATCTGTTAATAGATGTATCGGATAAATGTCTTCTTATAGTCATCCAGTTCGAATATATATAAAATAGTACTGAAAAGTAGCAATAGAACTTCTTACCAGTATAATGGTAGTCAATGCGCTCATAGCAAATTTTTGAATAAAAATATGGATATAACCACATCTAGAGAACATTTAGTTTATTGGATTGTGCACCTCTCATCCGGCTAACTTCTCGCAGATGGGAAGAGTATGACAAGAGAGGACGTTGCGTCATTTGTTATAACAATTTCTCAGAGAAGTACGTTCCTTCACATGCACCTAAACATTCTAAACAGTGTAATACTAGGTGCTCTGAAATTCCTAATAAAAAATGTGTTTGCATAAATTGCTTTTTTTAACACTCACAATGTAACTTTGAAATAATCTAATTGTTTGTAAGCCCTTGAATAAACAGTACTTATGTAATATAATGTGTATTAATGTTGATACATATAGGTCATAAGTGAGGAGCAACATCATAATTAACCTGTGTAAACTGTATGTATCTAAATTAAACATGCCATTAAATAACTACTGAAACGTCAAAAAAATATCTAAATTTTTCTTAATTGTTTCGTTTAAAGTTTAAAAACAACTTGTCTTAAAAAAGATTCCAGTTTGGGCGTATATTTTTTTTTCGAATAGGTTCGGGAATTAAAGTGTTAAATGTTATTTTCAAGAATACTCATAGAAATCGAAGTCAATAAAACAAAAAGCGACAAAATAAGAAACACTTTAGAACAACGTTTAATGCAAATCCGGCAGACGTGGAGACGCCACCCCGTAACGCCCCGTCAAATCGCCATATTTCCTAGTCGTAAAGGGCAGGACACTAGCGACGCATCGTCCATATAAAACCGTCAAACCGGCGAACGACTTCCAGCCATCTTTCACACTTCATTTGATCGAGAATCAGTCTGCGGCACCCACCATCCAAAAACTTTAGTTTTCGGGACCAATAGAGCAGGAAATATGGCTAGATCTTTGGAATTTTCGGGCAGCGACTGCTCGTTTATTACCATCGCTCCCCATACCAAGCCGCTCCGGAAGTCGAACCATGCAGATGTAGATAATTCCGCGGGCGACATTGATTTACTGCCCCCTCTGCCAACCCCTCTATTTAGAAACTTGATAACTTTATAATTAATGATTTATTTTAGCATATTTGTGGTTTCTCTTTTAAGACAAAAATTACAGAAAAGTATTCACAGATAGTTTATGACTATAACAGATGAAGATAGAGGGTAGTGTAAAAATAAATATTCCGTTTAAAATTTATTAAATGCAGGGTGGAACAAGTGTCACATTAACTTTTTAATTTTTTAAAAGTTTTGAAAGAAGTGGGACAGATTTTTTTCAAGAATAGGTTTATTTCGTTCTTAAATTATGTATTAATTAATGTTTGAAAATTATGTCAATCAATGTGATCAATTCTTCTATTGAAACCTTCGGTGTGAAACAATAAACTCAAATATTTTTTCTCCTTTATTTGGGTTTTTCGCCACTGTCTAAAACTCAAAAAATATCAAAAATACCTGTTCTTATTTAAAGAAAGAATCACTGGGTAAAAACAAAAAACCAAACGGAGACAAATTTCTCAGTGATTCTTTTTTGTAATAAATTTGCCTAACAAAGATATATCTATATATATATATATATATATATATATATATATATATATATATATATATATATATATATATATATATATATATATATATATATTCTTAGATCTCTATTAACAAAGACTAAACCAAACAATATACAACAAAATACCAAAAAGTGGTTTATAAAATTTCCTGCGAATGTGGCAAATTCTATATAGGTGAGACATCTAGACCGTTAGATGTTAGAGTAAAAGAGCATAAAAACCTTCTTAGAAAGGGCGATTTTAATAAATCTATAATTTGTCAACACGCATGGGAATCGGGTCATAAAATCAATTGGAATAATTCCAAAACGGTATAAAAAGAATCGGTAACAAAATACAGAAGATTAAAAGAAACCGCTATAATTAATTTAAATAAAAATAACTGTATTGCTATGCCTTCGGTAGATTTAAATTCAATATGGTTCCCGATTCTAAAGAATACAATTAAAAACATTTAAATATTTGAATACACAATCAGTACCATAAACAATCACACAGTAAACATTACCTATATATATTTTTTGGTAGTATGTCACTGTCATGAAAATCCATTGTTGTCAATGTAAGTATCGTTGACATACAAAAAAATATATTTACTTTCACTCGTTACTTTATATATTACAAATTAATATAATTTATTTTTTAGTTCAGTTTTGAAAACCGGGAGGAGATTACCCTCCGAAACGTTAACGTTAAAAGTGTGTAAATTTTTTTATAACATTTTTATATCTTTAAAATTTTGTTCGTTAGGCAAATTTATTACAAAAAAGAATCACTGAGAAATTTGTCTCCGTTTGGTTTTTTGTTTTTACCCAGTGATTCTTTCTTTAAATAAGAACAAGTATTTTTGATATTTTTTGAGTTTTAGACAGTGGCGAAAAACCCAAATAAAGGAGAAAAAATATATGAACACGCCACAATCATTCAGACATTAATAAACTCAAAGAGATTTACCACTTAACGCCGAATCGCTTTTTTTAAAGTTCTCGACGTACGTTTCGCTAACCATGTTAGCATCATCAGAAGAAGATTTGCGTCATGAACGTGCATCAAGAACTTTAAAAAAAGTGATTCGGTGTTTAGTGGTAAATCTCTTTGAGTTTAGTCAATCAATGATCACGTCTTACAACAACCAAAAGTAAGCGTTATTCAGGAAAAAAAACTACCATTTCCTGTCAACTGGTACCTCAACATACTGACCAACAGATTCAAACAAAACTCCTTAGCTCCTGGACCTATTTATCACTAATGGAACATCTCCTAACAACATGGAAGTCATACGAAGTTACAAGGTTTTATCTGATCATTCACCTGTAATGGCAACAGCTGCTTTGCTATCCGTAAAACATTAACTCCTAGACTGTTCAAGAAGATAACTAACTGGGTAGAATATCGAACCAAAATAGAAGAGGAAATTAATCCACAAATAAATTTCAAATCTCCAAAGAAAATTGAGGAAGCATTAGCAGCATTAAATAATACACTTAAAGAGGCAGCACAACATGCCACCCCAGAAACAACTGCTGCCTTTCTTAGGTTTT
The DNA here is from genome assembly GCA_031761425.1 of Cosmopolites sordidus. Taxonomy (NCBI): domain Eukaryota; kingdom Metazoa; phylum Arthropoda; class Insecta; order Coleoptera; family Curculionidae; genus Cosmopolites; species Cosmopolites sordidus. Next base: position 767,217 of record JARFXV010000090.1, on the reverse strand, counting down.
TTGGATTTTGGTTCAGTTCTCTCCTTACTTGCTTTTTATAATTTGGCTTATAAGATGAACTACTAATTATTTAGTAATTAATTTTTTTTTTGTATTGTTAATATTTTGTATTGTATCAGAGATTGGCACATCGTGTAAGCATTCTACATCTGTTGAAGTAGAAGGTTGCATTATATCCGTATTTATAGTTATAACATAATCAAAATTCGTGCATAGACTCCATTGGGGAAATTGAGCATCAACAGTGGTTGCTTTAAGATGGAACGTAGATACTTGAATGACACTAGGATTTTTGGCTTTGGCTTCGTTTAATGTTGAGATGTTTGCTTCAGGTAAGCCGTGGTGAATGGCGACTGTACGAGTTTCAAACACAATTTGTAGTTCAGTCCTGATAGATTGAGAATAATTTTCGGTCTGATCAGTCATTTCTTTTTTTGAATGAGGATCTTGTGATGTGATGCATCTAGTCATTTCTACCGTGTTTCCTACGGAATCTTCTAGATTTTCTTGTTTTGTAACAGTACTTGTCACAAAATCGGCATCATTAAAAACATCTGAATTCCAAGGCCAAATTCCTGTGACTCTAAAACTTTCAACAGCACATTGAATATTCGCAGCTCTACCATAGGCAGGTATAAATAAAGATGTTATCTGGAATACTGTTATCGCCTATCCTGGATGACTCCTCAATCATTTCTCACACTCCCCAGCATAGTATCTCTTAAGAACAACGTGTAAAACCTCTATCAAGGGGCTGCATTTTATGGCTACTGTGTAGTGGCAGAATCAGTGCGACAATATTATTTTTGAATAATATTTTTTTATATATTAATAAAGCTAGAATTAGAAGTCATTCCTATCGATCCAGCAGGTGCTCCATCGTTTCATACGTTCCCTGCAGAAATATAAAAATTAGCATTTAGCATATTAGCATAACATTTACAACAGTCACATTTATTCCACTCTCAGCGCTTGATATTTTGTTGACTGCTCGTTTTCCCTTCATTGTAAGAACTTTGGGTGGCCTGTTAGGTACGGTGAATAAACTCATTTCATCCATATTGTAAATACTATGTGGAGGAAAGTTATATTTATCCAACACCGCACTCATGTTAATGTAGAAGCGTTCGCATTATGGTCTGTTAAAATCAACAGCATGTGCAATGCTTGTTGATATTGGTTGTATAATTGACAAATCTAGATGTCGTTTTAAAAAACCACCTAGCCATTCTTTGCCTGCAGTTTCTGTTTCTCGATCAAACCGATGTGAAATATGGTTTTTTTTTAGAAGGTTTTTTACTTTTTTCTTGGTCGGGGAGTTTGCATGCTTCTTCAATAACAGAAGGTGTCCATGTTTGTCTGTCACTTTTCCTTTCGCGCCTTGACATTCTGCAATTAAAAAATTAAGAAATAATTTAAATTGTTTATTATTTAGGCGCCCGCCGCGCCGTCCTGTTCGCCAACTTAGCGCGTCATCTTACATACTTTCTCGTAATGCAGAAACCGATATGCTACCGCCATCTCTTATGAAATGTTAGAAATATATCATTGTTAAGCTAAGGTAAAATAAAATTTCAATCAACAAGTCAGTCGAAACACTGAATATCCACCAATTTTTTGAAAGACACTACTTTTAAATTATAATAAAATTAGATCAAAAGTGGTCGAAATATTTAAACTTACCTGCAGCAATTTTTTTGTGTGCAAATTGTTTATTTTTTTGCAAGCACGTGCCGGCACAAATAATCAATAAAGCACGACTGAAGTTAAATGTATGCGTCATACCAAACCCAGCCAATTGCCAATGCGACAACTTATCGCCCGCGTCATCTTACACCACCCTACCCTACAGCAAGAGATTGACCACCTAAATATTAGAAAAGCTCCTGGAATAAAACGGGTAACCCCAAAATTGATTAAGGAACTATTCAGAAAAGGTATTGCGCTTATTACACACCTTTAATTCTACTTCTAAACTACTGACCAAATTTGTTTAAAAATACTGAAATATTCCCCCTTCACACAAAAAACACGAGCTAAGGAGTGCAATAACTACCAAGAAATTACACCGCAAGACGTGATTTACAATGTGATGACAAAGAAGATTAGAGATCTACTAGAGAAATCCCATAACGAGCAAGTAGGGGAATACCAAGAAGGGTTCAGGGCAGGAAGATCAACAATCGACCAGATATTCATCATGAAACAGATCCAACTGAATACGTATGAACTAAATTTGAGCTTACTTTTGTGCTACTTAATTTACAGTTCATAGATTATAGGCAAGCATATGACTCCATTAGCCGGGAAAAAGTGTTTCAAGCAATGAGACAGTTGGGAGTCCCGGAAAATTTGAGAAAGTTGGTGAAGATGATTATCAAGAGAAGAGAAAATAAAATTATAGTCGATAGAGCAAAGTCTGAAGAGTTCATTGTAAAGAAAGGACTGAGACTATGCGTGCAACCGTGAAGAGTTCTGTTCAATCTAGTGCTGGAAGTGATTCTGAAGGAGAGTACCATTAATGCCAAAGGATTAATATATGGTACCACACACCAATAGCCTAAGCCGACAACATTGTAATGATGGCGAGAGCCCAGGAAGAAATATTAAGGGTATTCAAGATTCCAACATCTTGAAGAAAGGCAAGAGAATTTGGCCTAACAATTAACGAGAACAAGACCATATATATGTTAATGAAAGATAGTGCCACATAACTCCCCCCTAGTTTAGTCATTGATTGTGTAGAAAATAAGAAATATACAATAGAGAAAGTGGAACAAACTAAATATCTAAGAGTAACACTAACATGTAAAGGGGAGGAAGAGAAGGAAATAGAGAAACGACTATTGAAAGGAAGCAAAGCCGCAGGAATGTTTTCAAAGGTTTTAAGGGCAAAGAATATAACAAGAGCAGTGAAAGTAAGAGTGCACTAAACAATACAAAGGCTCAAGGTTATCTTTGCGTGCGAGACAATAACGAAAAAGGAGGAAAGTAAGCTGGAAGTCTGGGAAAGTAAAATATTAACGAGGATTTTTGGAGGAATTAAAGTTCGGAACGAATTTAAAAGAAGTAAAACAAATAGAGAAATTGAAGAACTGTACAAGAAACCAAACATAGTTCAGGTGGTGAGAGCGCAGATAGCTAGATAGTGAGAGATGGATTAAATGGTGAAACAGGGAAGAGAAGAAGAGGGCGGATGAGGAAGAAATGTCTGGATGAGGTGATGAATAATTTGAGGAAAGTAGGAGTCAGGGATTGGAAAAATGATGCTTTGAACCGAAAAAGATGAAAAAAAGAGGGAAAAAACTCGAAGCCAAGAGCCGATTCTCACATACATCTCAGAAAGATTGATGCTAACTAGTCAATGCAAATCTACTCTCAGTTTTGGACAGAAAACTACTAAGAGCAATATATGGCGGTATATGCGCAGATGGAGTGTGGAGACACCTCTACAACCACGAAGTATACAATCTCTATGTATGGTTTGGAGGAGTCGGAGAATTTTGATCTACGAAGCCAGATGAGGAAGAATCCCGGGAAGACCTAGGTTTAAATTGGAGAGTACTGTCTAGTGCGATACCACAAATATGGGCCTACGAAATTAGACAACCGTAGCAGCAGGTAGATCAAGAAGGAAGAAGAAAATTACGACGCCCAAGGCCCACAGAGGGCTGTTGAGTTAAGAATGATGATGGACATTGATAAAAGGGACGAAAGTTTAAAAGAAATTACCTTCCAATATACTCTAAAATGTAATTATTTGATGAGGTTTTATGGTTCAGAGAAGCCATTGGTTTATATTTCGTCGAAGCTGAGAATTCCAACGCAGTTACCATCAGGGATATTCAATATCACGAAATGATAACGGAGTTCTTGTGGCCAGAATTGAAAAACGTTAACCTAGATCTGGTATAATGGTTTCAATAAAATGCCACTAAATTTTCTTAAATAAAGAAGTCTGACTACAAAGATACTTAGATTGGACTCCGACAGGCTACTTTCTTGTAGACCATGCTAAAAGAAAAGTTTATAAGAATAACCATCAGATAACCCAGTAACTGGAAACATCTAATGTGTTAATGGTAAGATAGTACCTTTTGTAAGGTAACAAGAAGTAAATATTTCAGTGAATAATCATTCTCAAAACATAAGTACACCTAAGCAAAAAAGCTCCTTAGTGAAAAACCACGTCCTTCTTCAAACAGTACAATTCGATATAAAATACACATATACTACATTTTTCTAAAACTGCATTAATTAATTTCGAGCTAATAAACATAAGATTAAGATTTTACCATTCCATATTACAATTGTTTTGCTCTTAATATTTCAGCTGTAAAACATCTAATTGTGTTATGGAACTCATTAATATAAATCGAACATCAAACAAATGTCGAGAACAGAAAAAAGGGAAAGAAAAATAAACGTCTCGTATATAAGTAAAGAATTTATTTATAGCCAATGCGAAACAATTTTAATTTTTAGGATTTGTTCCAAGGCAAAAACCAAAAAAATCTGGAAGATCCCTGTTCCAGAAATAGGCTGACTAGAGTGAGAATGCTGACCGAGAAGCAGAGAACAGCGCAGGAATTTAATAAAGCGTACAGGTAGTCGTTTTCTGACCATTTGTTGAAAAGTTTCCACAGCTTGGGTTGGACATCACCACAGTAGTATAATAGCTGATGTCTAAAATAAACAAATACAAATTAATAATATTATTTTAATGGTCAGTTTTAATGTATAAAAGCTACGAATGGCACTAATATATTTTAAAATAAATCTCTAATTTCATAACAAAAGTTGCCTGATAAACTACATATATATGCGGAACGCGATATATAATACATGATTAAATGGATCATCCAAAAGTTGCTTACACATATTGTACTTTTTGATATAATTCTGAAATCGAATATATATATATATATATATATATATATATATATATATATATATATATATATATATATATATATATATATATATATATATATATCATCATCATCATCAGCCCGTATCGATCCACTGCAGGATGAAGGCCTCTTCAGCATACTTCCAACCTTCACGGTCCTGGGCTTTCCTCTGCCACTCGGGTCCAATATACTTAACGATGTCATCAGTCCATCGTGCTTTCGGTCTTCTTCGCGGACGTTTGCGATCAAGCGGTATCCACTCCAGGATTGCCTTGGTCCATCTGTCGTCCCATCGCCTCGCTATATGGCCTGCCCATCTCCATTTCAACTGTTTTACTCTTCCAATGATGTCACAGACTTTTGTTTGTTCCCTGATCCATGCGCAGGACTTTCTGTCTCGTCTTGTAATGCCAAGCATACATCTTTCCATTCCCCTCTGTGCCACCCGAAGTTTTTGAATTGATTGCGATGTGAGTGTCCAGGCTTCACTTCCGTATATCATAACGGGTAGAACGCACTGATCGAATACTTTTCTTTTCAGGCAAAGTGGGAGTCTGCTCTTAAACACTATGTTGAGCCTACCAAATGCCTGCCAGCCACATTTAACACGCCGTTCCACCTCCCGGGCGGTATTCCCCTCCATGGAAATCCTCTGCCCAAGATATACAAAGCTGTCCACAATCTCTAAATCCCTTCCTAAAACTGAAATTCTTCTGTCCTGAGCGAAGTTATTGAACATAACCTGACTCTTTTTCAGGTTTATTTTCAAGCCAAATGGTTCGCCAGCCCTTTGCAGTTCTTGTATGCGTCTTTGCAGCTCCTCTGGGTCTTGTGAAATGAGAATAATATCATCTGCAAATCTAAGATGGTTTAAGTTTGCACCATTGATCTTTACCCCATCCTGTTCCCAATCCAGTTTACGGAATATATATATATATATATATATATATATATATATATATATATATATATATATATATATATATATATATATATATATATATATATATTTTGACCACGTCACTCACATCATCTAAGAAGATAGTTGATATAAGTCATGGAAATAAGCATGCAAATTTCGTTTCGAATTTCATGTTAGGTGACGCTTAGCTTTCAAGAACAAGATGGTAATTTATTCTGAGGTCTCAGGGAAAAAGTGATTCATCAGGTATTATATTTATCGGCCTTTTTAGACTACCTTTAACATGTATTTATGAAAAATGTAATAACAAAACTAATCTCCCTCACTCGCTGCGCACTTTCACCACTTTTCACGTAACTACCGAATTCCAGATCGAAGAAACTTGGTGATAGTAATGTGAAAAAGTCATTGAAGCTCCTTTGGCTTCCTCAAGAGATATGAAGTGGTTATCAATCGGTTATGTCACAGAGATCAGAAAAAATGAAAATTTGAACGGGCCAAGTTTGGGGAATACGACGGGTGCGATTAAGTCTCCCAGCCTAATTCGGTGATTGTTTCCAAACCCCCTTTTGCTGTATGAGGTCATGCTTTGTCCAGTATTATTTTCCAATGCCGCATAAATCATGCCCTGGGCTTCCGCAATATTTATTCTCACTTGAAAGTTGTTTTGAATGTATATGAATTAATCTAAGTGAAATATGTGGTGAAGATGAAACGTATGAGCAATTGCGTTTTCCCACTGTGCTCACAAACTGGTTGCAAGGATTCAGAAGAAGAGTTTTATAGCACAGTTTATACCGGTTTTACACACAGTTTTATACCGGGTTTCTTACGGTAGCCATTCGTTAGAAGTTTTCGTGGTTAGAGAAAACTTATAATTCGGAATTTTTGGTCTTCAGAGTTATTTAAGATTCTCTTTCAGGTCATAACACTCCAGGTTATCGCAAGTAATTGCCTTATTTTTATTGGCACACCTGCTATTTTATTTAATTTTTGGATTCCTGACAAAACTTTCATGGTGAGTTCCATCAGGTTTCCCTATATTTATTTTGAACTATTGCTTAAATATCTTTCTACTTTTGCAAATTTTGAAACACGTAACCTTATTTTCAGCAATGCGCCTTTTACCCATTTTCATATATATATATATATATATATATATATATATATATATATATATATATATATATATATATATATATATATATATATATAATTCACGGTAACTGGTATATTAGACTTTTTGGAAGAACTACTTAAAGTAAAGATTTGAGATGTTAGACACTTATGTAAATAAACATGAGCTCTACATTTAAAATATCTGAGGTGCTGCAGTGTTGCCAAATATACTCGTAGCTAATACTAACTTTGTTTTTTTAAAT